>CAUPSG010000880.1:0-21001 GCA_963513935.1 Aphrophora alni | reverse complement strand
AAATACAAATGTTTATAGTCTGTTACAAAAATATATATATAACTTATATTTATCTTTTCTTTCAAAAAAAAAAAGAAGAAAACACACATATTTATTTTTTCTTACAAAATAAAGAAGAAAATACAAATATTTATCATCCGTAAAAAAAAGTTTATAGTTTGTTACAAAAAAGAAGTAAATAAAAATATTTATAGTCTTTCTGTACTGTGTTAAAATAAATTTATGTTTAATATTGTATATCGATAAAAGAAAAATATTTCTGCTTGAACGTTACCGATAATATGACATCATCAAGTCAAGAATATATTTATTGTAGAGTACAAGTGTAACGTAGATAAGCATGTTAAGTAGTCAGTGGTACCAACCCTTAACGAGTAATGCATCGTATTCTGATAAGATAGTACAACTTGAGGGAGAAACGTTCTCTGCAGATTGGAAATGAGCTCTTAAAGGAAAAGGAAGGAGGAGCAGAGAGGGGTGTGGAACGCTAAATGAGTAATGATGAGAGACTCTGATCGAGACTATCTTCTATCTCGCTCCCTCTTAAACAATTTATAACATAGAAAAAGAATCTAATAAGATGGTTTTTTATATACGCTCTCTGAAGTTTGTTTATATGTAAAAAATACTTAAATTTATTTTATCAACGATATAAATAACTTAAGAATGTTGCACTAACTTTCTCATAAACACTTGAAGAGAACCAAAACATAACACAAAAATTATTCAACACTAACAACCAAAAAATCATAAAAGGTCAAATTTGATAATTTTTCTAAATCGGCTTTATTTTTATCAAATTTTAATAGGAGGTAATCTTAATGAATCAAATAATGGTTCCGCACATAATCTTAAAAATATTGGTAAAAGTGTTTGGGAATCTTCCCTAAGAAAAAAATACAAAACTTCTCTTATAAAATGTGCAGCGATCCAAAAAGTTGAAACGTTTCGGTATGTTTTCAAAAATAGTTTGGATATTGCTATCCCCCCCACCATTAACAAGGGACACTAGTCCATAATCTACAAATTTTTTACTGTTGCCTTAGGTTAGATATATCGTTACCTATTAGGTTTTTCTTGAATAATTCTTGGTCTCTTGCGATTCGGATGTAAGAATATTCTAGGCCTATGTGTCTTTTATGATCTTTTCCTTCCTATTTAGTAAGGCGATGATGACAGAAAAGTTCCTCGCCTTTAAGCAACAATTCCCTAAAGCTCAGAAGAACACATCCCATCAAACGATTTTGATAAAATTTGGTTAAAATGGAACCTCTTCCCAAAGGATCAATAGGTTAGGTTAGTTTAGGTTAGATTATGTTAGGTTTGGTTACATTAAGATATGTGAGGTTAGGTTAGGAAGTATGGTTAGAATAAGTTATGTGATGATAGATTAAGTTGGGTTATGTTAAATATTTAAAGGTATACTTTTTTTTTTTTTTTTATAGAACACTATGGAACTGATATTTTGAGCAACGATTATTTTTGGTAGGTCTTAATTTAGTGGTTGATAGGTGAGTAAGAAAATTTGTGGCATGTTAGTTTAGGTTAGATTAGGTTAGGTTTGGTTACATTAAGATATGTGAGGTTAGGTTAGGAAGTAAGGTTAGGTTAAGTTATGTGAGGTTAGTTAGGTTAGGTTAAATATTTAAATGTATACTTTTTTTTTTTTTTTTTTTATAGAACCCTATGGAACTGATATTTTGAGCAACGATTATTTTTGGTAGGTGTTTATTTAGTGATTAATATGTGAGTAAGAAAATTTGTGGCATGTCTTCACATCCTTTATTCAAAATCAATCAGAGGTCGGTCCATATTTTAACATACTCCATTTTCATAAATAAATATTGAGCTTAAGTTGTGATATAATATTATGTAGAATAAAAACTCGAGCACAAGATCTCACAAAAACAACGTTTATTCAATCAAACGCGTTTACAAAGTCGCCATCCTCAGTGGTACATGAGCTACAATTAATAATCAAACTATAACACTCCATTTTCGTGTAAGTAGATGGTTTGGTACTTTGGGTTGTGTTGGGTCACACACAGTTCATTAATTTTTTTTTTCAAAAACCTCCATGAGTATATTTGAGATATTAATTATAAAAAATATTTGATTGAAATCACTACAACTTTTATTTTAATCTTGTTATATTTATAACTGTGTCTTAACTGTGATTTGTAGCGTTTTAAATTTTCTTCGTTATTTTTCTCAAAAGGACTACTGCAGAATTATATTTCCAATTCAAAGTTCAGTAATAATTCGTCAAAATTGTTTTTAAAAAGTCAAAATATTTGTACACACAACATCTTAAAGTCCTCCCCAAATATCTATTGACCTCTTAACTGTCTAATTAGGCTTTATAAGTACTACAATCTGGAAAGGGACTTAAAACCACCCCCCGGTCTAACCGTTAACAATCATTTAACCAATGATTATTTAATGATAAATTGATTACACTATTGCGGTTCTGTAATTAGTGGCCAGGGATCGGCTTTCTAACCTCAAAGTGACATCTTGGTGACATGGCTAATTGTTGGTAATTGTTGTTAATAGTAGCGGCATCTAATGGCAACTAGAGGAACCGATGTTGCAGTCATCAATGGTGATTGGATAGCGGGAGTCGGATGCCTCGAAATAATTGGATACAGATTAGAAGGAAGTGTTGGACATTAGTGTTTTAATTGTTTTGGTTTAATGAAATCGATTATTAGTTTCTTGCTCTTTAGATATTTGTGTTCAACTTTAAATTGTTTAACGTATGAATTGTCTGTCTGGATGTACAGAATGTGTATCCAATACATCTTTAAAGAGAGTCAGGTTTTGGTTAGGTTAGGTCAGGTCAGGTTAGGTTAGGTTAGGATAGGTTGAAGCTGTTTTCACAAAAATTCTAAAATACAAACAAAAAGATTAGGGACTTTTATCTTGTACAAAATAAATGCTAATTAATTATTTTTATTATTTGTATACATACTCGTACCTATAATTTAATTGTGGATAGTTAAATTAGGTTAGGTTATGTTAGGTCAGGTTAGGTAAGGTTAGGTTAGGTTAGATCACGTCAGGTTAGGTTAGGTTTAATCTGTTTTTTACAAATACTCTAAAATACAAACTAAAAGATAGGAAACTTTTATCTAGTAAAAATTAAATGCTGATATAATTATTTTCATTTTGTTGGATACATACTAGTACCTAAATTAAAATTGTGGATATTAAGATTAGGTTAGGTTATGTTAGGTTAGGTTAGGTCAGGTTAGGTTAGGTTAGGTCAGGTTAGGTTAGGTTAGTTTAGATTAGGTTAGGTCAGGTTAGGTTAAAAAAGGTCAGGTTAGGTCAGATTAGGATGGGTTAGGTTAAGTTAGATCACGTTAGGTTAGGTTAGGTTTAATCTGTTTTTACAAATACTCTAAAATACAAACTAAAAGATAGGAAACTTTTATCTAGTAAAAATTAAATGCTGATATAATTATTTTCATTTTGTTGGATACATACCAGTACCTAAATTAAAATTGTGGATATTTAGATTAGGTTAGGTTATGTTAGGTTAGGTTAGGTCAGGTTAGGTTAGGTTAGGTCAGGTTAGGTTAGGTTAGTTTAGATTAGGTTAGGTCAGGTTATATTAAAAAGGTCAGGTTAGGTCAGATTAGGATGGGTTAGGAAGTTAGATCACGTTAGGTTAGGTTAGGATTAAGCTGTTTTTACAAATACTCTAAAATACAAACTAAAAGATAGGAAACTTTTATCTAGTAAAAAATTAAATGCTGATATAATTATTTTCATTTTGTTGGATACATACCAGTACCTAATTAAAATTGCGGATATTTAGATTAGGTTAGGTTATGTTAGGTTGGGTTAGGTCAGGTTAGGTTAGGTTAGTTTAGATTTGGTTAGGTCAGGTTACTTTAAAAAAGGTCAGGTTAGGTCAGATTAGGATGGGTTAGGTTAAGTTAGATCACGTTAGACTTTCATTATGTAAAATATAAATCCTCGTATAATTATTTTCATATTGTTGAATACATACCCGTAGCTAATATAAAATTTGTTGATAGTTAGGATGATTGCTCGGAGGGGAGGATAACGCTTACGTGTGAACACTGAATAAAGCGATGTTTGGATAATATAACTTTTGAATCGCCTAAAGATAGGACGTTAAAATTAACTTCAATTTGTAGAGAATAACAGGATGTACAATATCACTTGCAATAACAACTAATCAAATAGAATTTGTAACGTTATAATCCGATAAGTGTGCTGAGTTGAAGGAAATTTAGATTAATGTTGAAATAATATTATATATCCCCATTATATAATATAATATATGTAATGCTCATTTAATTGGTCTTTTGATCTTTGTAGGAAATGTTAAATTGTATTGGTAGATGAAGACGTCGCCGTCGGTTCTTTCAGACCTGGAAGCTGTAAATTTGTGAACAGCCTCCGCTCCCTACGCTCGTGTCGATATAAAAAGATAATATATATTCAATTTTGAAATAGTAGTCAAAACTTTAATATTCAGCACCATTTGGCCTTTCCCTACATCCCGAATCTCAAAAGTGACCCCAATACAGGCACAGAATAAATGGGTGTCCTTTTTTGTAGTACTTTTTGTTTTTGTTTCCTTAGATACTAAGGTATTATATAAGGCTTCTAAGTTAAAATTTTGGTTTTCTGTATGGCTTAAAAAGGGTCAGCAAAATATTTTAAATTGATGTTAAACCGATATGTGCGCCAATCTTTAAATTCATTTAAAATTTGTCTCTAATTTCATCAAATACTGAAATTTACAATTTTTCAATTTCGAAGCTCTGCAGCATTTACTCTGCAATGCAAGGCTACTTCCTTCCAAACAATTTCCTCACGGGGTCATCCATCTTAGTTCCTGAATCCCTGCGTCCGAGATCAAATCGTCTCATTTTTCATAGAGTCGTTCGCTATTATACAACAGGCAGTGACAACGTCGGCAGATTAATATTCAGTCAGTCAAAAGGGAAGAAGAATAAGAAGAGGGGAAAGGGCGGAGGGGGTTGGGGGTGGAAAAAAAACTACAACAAGATTTGTTGAAACATTGTTGAAGGAAATAAATCAGAAGGATTCGAGATAAAATGGATTTGCGTGTGGACGACAGCTCGTCACTCTGATGTTTAATATCTCTGGAGGATATTTTTTTATACAAATTTAGAATTAAAATGCATTATTCAATGTCATAAGGTCAAATCGAGGATTAAGATGAGAAGTTCATTTAAGATCATCGTGGGAGGTCAAAATGGGAAAACTGCGTAGCAAACTTGGTACAGACTGATTTTGAGACGTTTGTTGTATACATGGAAGGAGTATGTACGGAACTGGCAATCCCACGATATCTAACTCGATCTACACCTTCTTGTGTTATATCACTATCTTTCATTTTCCTATGAAGTTACTCTTGTCCATCCTCTCCTTCCGTTATTACCGCTAGACTATTGGAGAGTTCGGAGTCTTTATTATAAGTTCTTTTATTCTTTCTTTGAAACACTTGATCAAACTGAGAGGTTTTTCGCCTTTGTCTACACAATTACACTTAAAAAGAGGAGCGGAGTAGCTCAGTTGGTAGAACGTGCGCTTATCTCGTCACTGTTCCGATTAGTAAACATTAAATTTTACGCAGGTTTAAACTGTGGTTGTTTGAACATTTAATGTCAAATTCTATGTGAAATAATATTTGTACGGAAAATATCCAAGTTTCTATAATTTCAATAATAATCTAACCACCCATCTAGGTTGCAATCAGGTGTAGAAATATCAAGATACTATAGTCACGAACAATATCCCCGTTTATTAGATTATACAAGCAAAGATTAAGAACAACAATTTGACCTTACAGATTTAAAACTTCCATCATCTTAAAAGAGCTATATTTCTTTACACCAATCTAGTAACGTATTGGTGTCACATCAGTGTACTATAGTGGTTACAGCCATGGCAATCCTGAGGTGTCCTACCTGGATCTACACCATTTTTTCATGTAGTCTTGGTAGTTCCTTCTCCTTCATCTATCCTAACAGGTCTCTCTTGACCAACACTTGTTCTTTTTCGACCTTTATGCTATTAGAATATTCGAGGGCTATTTTATACTGTTTTCTTATATGGCGATGATGATCAAGAGATGATTTCGCAACAAGACAAAAATATTTGTAATTTATATTTAAAATGAGTTATACTGGATTCTGTGAAAAACTCTTTCCACGCGGAAACATATCAAAGCAATGTCTGAATGTAACTTACTTATTTTGATGTCTCCTATCACCTAACAAATTCTTTTCCTTTATATGAAAAACACTTTGGGCTTACGGTGAAGAGAAATGGTTAGAGAGAGAGAGAGAGAGAGAGAGAGAGAGAGAGAGAGAGAGAGAGAGAGAGAGAGAGAGAGAGAGAGAGAGAGAGAGAGAGAGAGAGAGAGAGAGAAGAGAGAGAGAGAGAGAGAGAGAGAGAGAGAGAGAGAGAGAGAGAGAGAGAGAGAGAGAGAGAGAGAGAGAGAGAGAGAGAGAGAGAGAGAGAGAGAGAGAGAGAGAGAGAGAGAGAGAGAGAGAGAGAGAGAGGTGAAAGTGAATGTATTCAAGTGGCAGACATTTCTCCCATCAAACAATGACACCACAAAGACATGTTCTCAGAGATTACTTAACTAGGACATTATCTGGACAGGTCAAATCTTCAGGTAGGAGAGTGACTATAAGCTACACCATTTTAAGAGCAAACATGAGACAACTATATCCGCTGTTCAATAAGACAAGTTCTCTTAAGTAGTATTTGTTTTACCATCGCTGCACTTTTCTAGGGTCACTCAATTCTACAGATCTCAACTATTCTCAAAACTTTGTAAATAAAGCATCAAGAGTTTCTCTTGACGTTTATTAAATAATAAATATCAACAAAGAAGCTCATGCAAAGACCTCAGTAGTCTTTTCTTAACGAAATAAGCAGAATATGATGCTGTTTGATCCTACATTTAAATGTTTTCGTTTGCAAACAGCTGCTAAAACGTAGTTCGATTTTAGCATTGCCACTTTTGCTGCTTACTTCAGTTTCAAGTGGACAAGAGATATGTAGCACAGTCTCTGATAAGATATTTGTTTAATGTAACACTCTTAATAAAGAAGTGATTCATTTAATTGGTTTATTCTTACTGAAAGTATTGTAAATATTTAAATAAATGTAGGAGCTTATTATTGTTTCCTCACAGACAAAATTATACATACTCAATGTAGTAACCTTATTCTAAAAATCAAATTAAATAGACTAATCAATAAACATTTACAATACAATATTATTTATGATCTCATTAAATTACAAGTTATTTATATTTTCCTTTACAAAACTTAAACTTTCCTAATTATTTACTTATTTATAACTCTTTATGGGATATTTCTGATTTGTTGGGAACTGTTAATTTATATACTTGATTTTTTAAATACTTATAACTACGCATGAAAACTGTAAATTCTTAAGATTTAATAGTTTCTGTTCAAATTTTGCAGTACTTAAATTTTATTTAACTAGTGTTAATACTAAATTTTATTATTTTCCATCGTTAACATTTCAATATTTGATAATAAATTAGCACGTTATTATTTCAAATTTTATACGTCTTTTCTTTATTTACATAAGATTACTTTTTTCACTTTGACTTCAACACATTTTTTACAGGAAACATTTACTTGACTGCTGGATTTTCGATGAAATTTAAATTATTGACACTTACTATTTTTAGTGCCTTCACGATATTAATTTTTTTTAATTAAAAAAGAACAAAAAAACACTTTTTTATAACACTGCAAACCTGGTGTCATTCTCTCTTGTCGACCATTTTAAAGTCCTTTAAATTTTGACCTTGCTTAAGTTTTCTCGATATCCTATCGCAATTATAAAGGCTAATTGATACTGTAACCTCAATCCACATTTTTTTTCTTTTTAGTCAAAACTGAACACAGTAATTTCTAATTAAGTTACTTTATTATTTTTTAAATTAATTTTGTTACACAATTTAAATAACTAAATATATTTATACTATTTTATTATTTTTTTTCTCCTTAAATTACGTTTTAAAACGTTCTAAATTAAAACGATTTCACCCAATCGCGTCGCTCTAAATTTTTTCCTACCTATATATCTGGTTCGTTAAAACAATAATCCAACTCCATCATAGCGCCATTATACAAATAACCTCACTTCTCATACTCTAATTGATTATTTAATAGTCTCACTACACTTATTATTATTATTTCACATAATTTATTATTTCTTACCAATTTAATTAATCATGCACACATACACAACATCCCTTTGTGCCCTCAAATAAATAATTACGACGATTTTTGGAGTCATACATCAGGTATGTTTACAATATCTTTGGCTAAAAGTGTCTACATCTTCAGTGATATGTCACATATAAATAGTCAATTTGTGTTTACGAGACTTTAATTGAAATTTAGTATATTGGTTATGTTTATTTAAACTCAGTGTTCTTGAATTATTATTTACATTGACTCTTTACTATTTGTATATAACCTATTGGATTTAATAGCGTAACCCTGTTTACTACCTTAAACCGTTAAACTATCCTTCACTTTGATCCTAGGTTGATACATGATTTGTAGTGATGTGTTTCCTTTTTGTTTACGCTGAAAAACCTCTCGGTAATCATGGCTTCATATAACAAATGAAGATCAAATAAAGCCCTTGGATACTTTAATAGTTCAAGGGTGAGAAGAGAACAAGAATTGGTCAATAGTTATTTGTGCAACTAGTAAGCAAAGTGGCACTTTTTAAAAAAAGACACTTTAAAAAAGACACTTTGCTCACGAATTGCACATTATACTTTGTCTACAGTTGTTATTTCGGCAATAGAAACAGTTCATACTGGCGGTCGAACTTTTTCCTTGATTTGACAGGAAGGAGATTTAGTACAACGTTGTAGCTTTTTCCGCTAATTTAGGCGGGGTATTTGACAGGTTTTCATCCTCTGAACTGTCCATATTTTAAAACTAACTACACAAAATATAGCAGTAGTGCTAATCAACACATCAACACTGAGTAGAAGTTCTCATGTCAAAACTGAGGTTATTTATGAATATTACAAATAACTTAGGTGTATTGTTGAGTAAACGGGATTGCCAACTTCAAAACTCGGCAAAAGAAAAATATTCATCGTGTACATACACTGTCAATCATCTTCATGAATAATTACTTTTTTTTCAACTTTAAAACGTTGTTTTGTTGTTTCTTTATGTTATTTTACTTGTAAGAATGAATCTAACCTACATACGGGACATTTCCTGTATACTATAAATCAATTCAAATAAACTTAACCTAAATTTCGTTTTGTTCGGTTGCCATTCGGAGTGAGCAAAGTAGTGGGCAAAGTGAAACTGTTGAGAATTCAGCTGTTTTTCAAACTAATTTAAAGGAACAAAATGCCACTTTGTCAACAACTGTAGACTAAGAAATTAATAGAAAAGTTGTTGTAAGAGATGGATCTAACCCAAGACTATTTGATAAAAGTTGTTGACTCTGCTCAGGAATAGCAAGCCTGCACTTGCTAGAGTAAATCCCTTAGAGGGATACTGTCAGTAAAGGAGATGGTTAGGTTAGGTTATTGGGAATACAAGCTTTCCAATAAATATATTCCACCTTAAAAAAATTGTAATATTACTTGTAAAGTTTTGTAATACAGAGTTTCACGAAGAAAAAGATGTCAATAAAAATTCTATTTTAGAAACTCACAATAGTAGATATAACGAATAGATAGTAAGTTAATATAAAATTTCCACCCTAGCAAACCAATCACTGCAAAGTTGGAAAGGGGAGACATTTCCTTTACAAATGTTTGGTAAAAAATTATCAATGGTCTATGGGTGTTTATTCACTTGTCTTTAGTTTTTTTTCTCCTTCATCGTTTTCTTTATTTTTGAACGCTCTGCATGGGATTTAATGACCCGAAAAACACTGAGAACATAAAAACGTTTTTATCACTCCCTCTTTCGACCGGCTGGGGTTTTTCTTACTATTCGTAGATCTCGTTTGTTTGGAGGGTGAAGTTGATATGTCTTCAAACAATAGTGAATTGTTTCTGCACATAATTCATAATAACCTTTATTGTTTTACTAATAACTTTAAAAATAATTTATATACAAAAAGTTTACATATCAGTTTAAATACAATATGTTGGAATTCAATTATTAGCCTACATTAAAAGTTTTTTTTTTCGCATATAAAAACCGTTAAATTACAACATGACTTTAGAAATCAATGCAAAAATAAGTGAAATCAAGTCGTTTATGAAATTACGTCTATCAACTTTAAAGTATCCTAAACAATGAAGAAATTTTGGTTTATTGACATATTTTTCAATACACTGAGACTGTTTTCACCCAATTGTTTCATTATTCAGAATGATAATAATATATTTATTCCATCAAATAATTAATTAATAATCTGACCATGTTGAAACTGATATGATAGTTAGAGGACAAATAAACCGAACTATAAATAAAAATATATTAATTAATATTACGGCCGTCATGGTGGCAATCATATTGAGAAGTTACGACTTTTCAGATTTTGTATAGCATTTTTTAAATTCAATAAAAATGTAGGGAAGGTCCCCCATTTATTGTTTTGTGTGTATTTCTTATATTTTTAAGAATGCTAATGTTGGTAATCATGAGTTATCACTCCGTATACAGACTTAATACATGGTAAAATTATTTTGTGATGATGTATAGGTCGTGTTATTAATGTTTTATTCGGACATTTGCCATCATTAGTAATAAACAGTGAAAAACCCCTGGGTGTAACTAAAACTAAATCTAAACAAAACCTAACCTAACTCTCTCTATACTATGTAGCCTACATATGTGAAAGTAAGCTAACAATTTTAAGACAAACGATGTGGCTAAGATTTTGACAAGTGTTTCCTCTCTGTAAGCCTAGAAAACTAAAAAAAAACGAATTAATAACACATCCTCCTTATTTTAGACTGAATGAAAAATTAATACAACTGACAGAATCAAATCCCAAAAATAAAAAATAAAACCGCTGGCATGCAGGCGTCCGAACCTCGCCAATTATTTCAGTCCAAACCGGAACAGGGTAAAACTCAGGTAGAATGTTCATGCACGCATTAATCTTAAAACCCAGAGATGTTTAATTTTCGATTGTTCATCAGTTTGTCGATCAATCTTTGGGTTCGAGGTTTGTAATTATGCTCTCAAAATATGACCGCCACGAAGATTATTGAGTGCTGGGCCTCATTTGTCAATAAGGACTGAACACACCCCCAACAAGTTACTGATAGACTATAGCAGTCAACTGTTTCCGGTAGTGTAACATGTGTTGCGTTCGGTATATTAGAAGGCGCAGATTTAATATGACATTGGTAATTTATACGGTAAAATATTGAAACTAATATAAGTTTAACTGGACTATTTGAATACTTACATAAAATTGTTGTCGAATTTTAGCTGAAAAGATCTATTTGAGGTCTACTAAGCAAAATATTTATTTAAAAAATCAAGTCCGTCTTTGACCGGGCAATGGTCAAAGCAAGCAGATCTTGCATTCCGATCTAGGCCAATGGTAATAACTTATTTATTTTACAAATAAATATATTTTTCTCTTACTGTCTGTGACTTTATGTATATTTGACGCGTTTTGGAATTTATTCCATTTTCAGATGATCGCTCTTCAAATTTCGGCGTTCACAAATGAACTATATAAGATATATTAGCAGATGATGCAGATATGCTCGGTGTTAAGTGACAGTAAATTATGAGCAATAAGACAACACTGAGGCTATGAAAAATCTACCTTTTAAAGTGCAAATGGGCTTGGCTATCAGTTCTGGCTACGAACAGTGTTGGGGCAAAATATGCACAGAATGTATTCCTAAAGACAAGGAAAGAAAAATGGTACTGTACTTCATTTCTCAGTTGGAGTTATAAATAGCTGAGAAAGTGGACAATCAATGGTGTTCATAGACACAAAAAAACTATACAGAATTATACTGTATTTATTGGGTTTGATTGTTTTGAAATATGTAATTCAGAGATTGTTTATTGTACAAATATTTTATTTAGTAAAATTTCGTTTTAATTAAAATATATCTTTCTTTTAAGAACTCTATATTCTCGAAAGGTGAGGTTTTGTTCTTTGGACAATTTCAGAAAATGTTTATTATTACAGTTCGGTTTTGTGGATGATTGAAGTAGAAAGTCAGTGCAATATTATGTACATATATACAAATAAATTGTACGCTTTGACAGTTACTCGTTAAAATCGACAGTACATCACTCTCGCAGCAACCCCTATTTCATTAAACTCTCTATGAATTGCAAGTCAGAACTGTGTTGAAGGGAGATGTGAAATAGGTGTGGAAAATATTAGTAAAATATGAGAGATTTAGGGGGTGAGAAGAGGGTGGAAACTCTTTACTATGTATGGCAACATCAGTTTCCTTCATGCACGTACGGTACTACACAAAATATAAGGTTATGGACAATTTTTTAAATCGAAAAATAATACCAGACTGCTGTTTTGCTGTGTGCTCGGAATTTATTCGGATTTTTCTCCTTTTTTTTTAGTTATTCAGATATTGTTGCAGGGGAGGGGGCCGAAGAATCCATTAGTGGATGAGATGGACGGAATACGTAAGCGGGCCCGACTGATGGACGAATGATAGCCGGAGTTTTTTTGTGTCGTCGATTCAGTCATTGTGACTTTTCAAGACTTATGTATTCAATGTTGAATATAAAATGCAATTATAGTTGGTTTAACCTATATATATGTACCTTGTTAAAAGTCAAATCATTGCTGGGCTGACATTAGGGTGAGTTGAATCGTAAAGAATTTAAAATTTAATGAAACTTTTGTAACGATAATTATTGTTGTTTCTAATTACGATTTATTATTAACAATTAAATATTATGTTTACGAATGGTATTTTATCATACGAAGAATATAAAGCAGCAATTAATAATATATAAACTGTTCGTAAATATTGCACAAACTTTCTCACAAGCCTGTTTCAAAAAAGAACAAAATTAATCGTAAACAAAAATATCAGTTCAATGGTTGTCAACCAAAAAGTAAAAATCAACCTAGGACTTTTCGTTGTTGTTATTTGTCAATTATTCCCAAACAGGTTTGAGTCATTTGTCTTCATATTTCAATAAAATTTAGTCGAAATTGGTATATACGATTTTGAGAAACTACGTATTTTATAAAAGATTTTGTTTTGTTTTTTACAAATAACTAACAAAATGGTTTTTTTCGAGATAATAAATATAATTAGGTTGGGTTTTTGGAAGGTACACTCGAGCTTAATTTGATGAAAATCGTCTGAGCCGATTTCGCTTAAATCGTAATTTTTTGATTTTGTGGCAGCTTACGCCTAAAATTTGAGTTATCAAAATAATACAAAACGTGGCTCGATATATGTACAAAATATAAACACATACCAAGTTTGATTAAAATCGGTTTATGCGTTTGGGCTATAAAGCACTGCACAAATACAGACAACAGAGAGACGTCATTTAAATGTCAGACAGATTTAATTCAAAACAAACAAATTATCTGCAAAAAACTGGATATGGATTTTTTTATCCATCATGAATATGTAAAAAAGTAAAAACAAGGTTTAAATTTATTGTATACAAAAAATTATAATAATAATAATAAAGAAAACATACAGTATGTTTCTATTTCTTGTTAACGCTCGTTTAAGAAGTAAATAAGTCTCATAAATAAAAGATAAATACTAAACTTAATATTTTAATCGGCATTTAAAATAAAATCAGCCATCCCCTTTCAATTAAATTGTTTTATCTTTATTTATTTGGGACTTATGTGAACGCAACATATAAAAACATTTTTGGAGCTAAAAAATTGAAAAAATTAAAAAATGATGTATGCTCAAACTTTAATGACCAACGGTACTTTTTGAAATTTTGAGTATATGTACAGACTGTTAAATTATAACTCAATGCTTTCCTTTTAAATACATGAATATGATTAGTTACAAACAGGAAGATACATAGCCATTAAAAGTTTCATATATCGCCAATAACGAAATTATTTATTTTATAAATTCCATATTGCCTTATGAATGCTTTACAATAAGTTTATTACTAAATTACTTACCTCTTAGCAATCTTGTAATTAGTATTTATTAATATTTCATAACAGCTGTTTCGGTATAACATATACCATCATCAGATGAAACAACACGTTTACATAACACACTGATACACATTTCACAAAAATAAATAAACATAAAATGTTTGGTACTGCAGTACAGGTCGACAATAATATAAAATAAAGTTGAGGTAATATAGCCACATCTCGTTAATGTAGTGGTCAACTGTTCACTCTACCAAACATTTTATGTTTATTTATTTTTGTGAAATGTGTATCAGTGTGTTGTGTAAACGTGTTGTTTCATCTGATGATGGTATATGTTATACCGAAACAGCTGTTATGAAATATTAATAAATACTAAACACAAGATTGCTAAGACGTAAGTGATTTAATAATAAACTTATATATTTTATTCTTTATTTAATACGAAAATTGTAATCCTAATGTTATTTCAATAATTAATTTGTACAAACAATTTATGCGTATTCAGAAAGTTAATAAACGAGTTCTTATTTAGGAAATCTAATTATCAACTGAATATTGTTAAAACGGTGACTTTTTATAAGTTCTTGTAGCCATGAGTTTTAAGTCGTCACTTTTCTGATGAAGAGCGGCACTAAACCATGAGTTCAAATCTCACCCACGACGCAATTATTTTGTGCAACTACAGTTCTTCCTTACGTAAGGTAAAGTGGAGGGAGGGCCCATTATAAACAAACAGTAGTTGACATGACTGGAAGTTGACATTTTGTTTAAAATTGAAATTGTCAATTTTACTTATTAAAAAAGTTTTTTTTTTGTCCCAGAACAATTACAAATAAACTATTATAATCACATTTTTAGGAAAAGGCGAAAAAAATGTAATTTATTGTTAGACAAATTTGAACGCACTTTGTATAAAAGGCTGAATATATCAAAATCGGCAGAAGGTATTTCTAATATTTTTGACGAATTGTGAAGATTTAAAACGTAAACACAAGTGCTAAAATTTAAAAAAATGTTAGAGTTTTGGACATCCAAGGGTTAAATAGATTTTCTTTACTAGTATTTATTGAATAAATTAAATATACAACAAACTGAATTACAAAACAAAATTAAATTCTAAATGTAACTCAACTATTTTGAAGAGATTTGTAGTAGTAGAAATTTAGACCATTTCAATCGAAAAACAATTCTAATATTTCTAAATTACAAAGTAACGCTAGATTTATGTCGCAGATATAAACGTAGCGAATAGACGCCGTTTAGTAAATAAATGTTTTAAAACAACCTTGCACCAAAATTAACAACCACCAAAACTAAATAAACATCAACCAAAACTATTAGTCACCTAACTTATAACCAAAAAGAACTATAATATTTGATAAAAAATATTTACATATGTAATAAAATGATTTTCGTATTTAAATAGTATAAAGAAGTCACCAAATCAGAGCAGAACACAGAATCAAATCGTGTAAAACCTTAGAAGAAAGAAAAAAAATGAACGGGGAAAGATTTTTGATTTATTTTTACATTTTCTAATAGGCACTTTACACGACCGCAAATTGTTTTTGGTCGGATGGTTGAGCCAACATTTTTAATGTCTTGTTTCCCGAGCGTAGATTAAAAAGAATCGAATTGTGTTTGAGAGCGCGATGTAAGGAAGTGGGTTGAAGGGAGGGGGGGGTTTCTCTTTTCTTTTAATACTTTCTGCCGGCATGAGTCTTCCGCTACATTAACTGCGGAGTATTGAATCCACCCCCTCCCCTAAAGTTTCCCTACCCTCAGCAAACCGCGTCGGACAAATTGAATGTACCAGTTATAACGCCCGATTATGTTTATCTTAAACAATTTGAATTTTTATCTTTCGACTACTTTTCATTTGTTTACAGTGTTGTGAGGGAAGAAGGGATAGAGGTTAATAAAATACTGACGTGTAATAACTTTGGTTCAGAAGAAATAAATTTAAATGTATCCATATTAAAAAAAAATGCACAAATTGTTTTCAATAGTACATCCCCAAAACCAAATAAAAAACATTTATCTAAACGTTAGTTCGGTTGTTTTCAGTCAAAAAAGTGAAAATAACCATAAGTGCCAACTTTGAAACAAAAAATTCACTTGTGCCATAAACGCTTCCTCCACTTAAATAGTATTTGATGTGTGACAAGATCAATTTTTGTTTTTTAGAGTTGGTAAGTAAAACCAAGAATCCTTATTATATCACACGCTTGTCATGTCTGTCTGTAAGTCACAACCAGTCTACACAGACTAGACTATATATTTAAAACTTTGAATTTATATTCTTTGTATTCTAACACATGTAGGTAAAATATAGCGGTAACAAAAATTACCCTGGTTAAGGGTCAAAAACCGTTGAGATGAACAATTTTATTTGGAAATATTATGTGTGGGGTATTAAATAAAACTAGAAGTTATTCTGATTACGAATTTGACGAAAAAATTAATATGACGGGGCTAGGCCAAATGTTTAACACGGCGTGTCTTATAAACATGAAACAAATATTTCCATTAGAAATTAAATTGCAGAACGAAACCATTTATTATAGTTTTTTGTATGATGTATACAATTTAATTTAATCACACTATGAGAAATGCATAGTAGGCCTATATAAGTTTTAATATTATAATAAAGCAGTTTTTATGAGATGTGAGAAACAAAATTAAACAGCCATTAAAAATGGATTTCAATTTTAATACTTTCTTTTTATTATGGTCTTAAGTATAACGAAGGTCTCGACAATAATTTTTCTTTCACCACTCAGTTTCTTACAGGTCACGGATACTTTCGCTCGTAACTGGAAAAGATGGAGAAGGTTAGGCTACATGAGCTAACTGCAAGGTGTAGAGACGCCAGAGATGACGTGAAACATACGCTTTTTGATTGTGAGCGTTTTTCTCAACAGAGGAGAGATATCAAGAACAAGGTAGGTGACTTAACTACCTAGTCCATTATGCAGATGATGTTAACATCCAGAGAGAAATGGGAAGCAATATCAAGGTATATCGAGGCTGTATTGCGATGTAAGAAGGAGGAAGGTTGGCTAGAACCATAACAATAGCAGAAGAGGAGACCTAAACAGGACAAACGCAGGCACCACTCTGATGAAATGCGAGAGCGGTACCGGAGTGGAATAATGCCTGGGAAAGAGGAAGGTTTTAGTCGGTAGGCCATTCGGAGAGTCCGACTCATAAGTCCCCTTTGGACGAGTGCATAATAGCATTTTGACCAAACCTCTATAAAAAAAGAAAAGAAGTATAACCAAGGATGATTATAATTTCATGCGCTTATCTATCTTATAAAAACTTTACATACTTTTTTATAAAGTTACCAAAAATGTGTGAAATTTCAACACATTGGTGTTTATAGAAACAAAATGGCGGCAACACATAAAACAATCATTGAAATAAAATACTGCTTTTTTCACATTTGGAAAAAAAATGGTACAAACGTAATATGACAAAGACACAATTTTCTTTTAAAACAAAATAAAAACTAATTATTTGTTTTAAAACCAATGAAATTAAGATAAAAAATTTATTAATATATTCACCTATCCACAGCGACAATTATTAGCAACGTCCAACAAAAGACTCCAAAAATATTTGTCCTTGTAGAGTACATATGTGGGATCTGAAAAGTTCCTCTTTTATAACTCTCTTCTAATCCTCGTCATTATTGAAACTCTGTAAATAGACTAATTACAAAAAGTCACAAATAGTTAAATCGGGAGACCGGGGTGACCAATCCAAAAACTGAATTTCACTACCAATCCAACGTCCTTGAGGATTGTTATTTAGTAATTGTTTGACTGAAATTTAATAGTAGGGCGAAGCACCCTATTGTTGAAAAATAGCTTGACCTATCTTCGGAATCATAAAATGGGGCAGTACTTGTTGATTTAAAACTAATTCAAAACTATTTCCAGTCATGGTGTTTTCTGAAATGGCATAAGACATGACGCCATTAGCAGTCACAGCCGCCCAAACAGTAGTTTTTTATTTTTTATTTAAGAAGTTTCTTATCAACAACGTGAAGGTTTTGGGTGTTGTAATAATTACAGTTTTGCCGGTTTGTAATATCATTGCGGTATACAAAGTCAACTCGTCTGAGAAAACGATACAAGTATCCCAATCAAGATAGTTATGAACTAGGTGACTTTTATAAAATAAAATTTCGTTTTTCTTTACGATTCTCTGCACGTAAAATTTGGGAACTCCAGTTTCAATCTCTACTTTTCTATTTGATTTTGGTTGGTTTACCTGGATAATGAAGCAATACCAGATCTTCTATTACCTTATAAGGAAATCGAGTGTACATTTTCACTACGCTTCCCATTTCCAACAACAAATCTTTTCACTTATTATTGAGCGAGTGGTTGGTGGATCAACATCTGAGAAGGCAACCTGAAATTGTCTGATTGATTCTGCTACGTTACGAACCCCCTCCCCCCCCCACGCATAACACTTTACTTTTAAAACTATTTTGCCACTACAAAGAACAATATTGTACTTTAAAAAAATTAGGATATAGATTTCTGATTTAATGTAATTGTTGATTAATTTGAATCGACCAGCTGTTCAACAGCTGGTCGAACAGAATTTGTTCTTGTAAAAAAAATTAAACTGTGCCAATCAAATAATATCAGCTATTATTTTTATAAACACAAATAATTTAAAGCAAACTAAACAAAAGTGTGGTTACTTTTTTTAAAGAAATGCTGTTATTTGTGTTGTGATTATTTGTTTAAACAAAAAATGTTATTTATCAGGTTATTTATGACTGGGTTATGCAATGTTTTAATGAAGTTTCTTTTTTCAGTTTATTGAACTATTTATCATTTTATTTTTAACAATAACAATGCCTACAATTAGAGGGAATAGAAACTTATACCGAAGTATCACCGCAACTACATGAGAATTATGCGTGGACTTAACAATGAGGAAACTAACATTGATTCGTGTAAACGAGCACTAACCATGTCAACCGAAGATATACCATTTATAATTGGACCAATGAATTACGGTTGTATTATCCGATGTTGAGAAATTAGGGAGACAAGTGCTCCAAGGGAACGATTTTGAAGAAACCGATTTACAATTTTCCTTTTTATTCAAATGCGATAAACCACTCAGTCATCATTGCCTTAGAAGGAAAAATTACCCACAAAATAAAGACCTTTAGACATCGGATACCGTCAGGGTTGGAAGAGAACCAGGGTTGGTCAAAAGAGACCTGATTATTTTTTCATGTTTTAAAGTCAAAACACCTCTAGGTTATCATCAGCTTATATAAAAAGAAAATGCTTTTAAAATAAAGACACCTATCCCTCGTATACTCAAATAGCGTCAGAGTCAAAAAAAAGAACATGGATTGGTCAAGAGAAACCTCATATTTATTATTTCTCCATTTGTTTAAGGGCAAAATACCTCTCGGTCAACATCGCTTTATACAAAAAAAAGAAGAAAATATTATAAAATGAAGACCTATAGCCGTCGTAAATTCAAAGATTGCCAGTGTCAAAAAAGAACAAGGGTTGGTCAAGAAAGAACTAATTTTTTTCCCTAGTGTTTAAAGGGAAAAAACTTCTCAATTACAGCTTTTTTTAAAAAAATAAAAGTTGGAAAAAAGTATATAAAACAAAGATTTCTAACCCTGGTATTTTCAAATAGCGTCAGTTTCGAAAGAGATGAAGGGCTGGTCAAGAGAGACCTGATATTTATTGTTTACTGGTTTTAAAGGAAAAACAACCTCTCCGTCATTATAGCCTTATAACAAAAAGGAAGGAATGGAAGTTAAATGAGGACTTCTAACATCGAAAAACATTAATAGTGTAAAGATTGGACTTGTAGAGAACAAGACTTGGTCATGAGAGATAATACAGTAAAGATGAAAGAGAGAGATCTAACCAATGACTATATAAGTAAAGGTGTAGATCCAGGTAGGTATTTTCGGGAATATCACACATTTACTCACTAAGTGATTTCTTGAGAGGGATTTTTGAGAGTGAGACCACATCTAAATGATTAAGATTTGTCTGATAGAAACCAAAATATACATTTTTCTTAAACTAAAAACTATCACCAGTAACTCCTCACTAAGGAAAACTATACCAAAACCTTTCTTTTCTTTCCCTTATAAATAATTACAGTACAGAATAATGTTACTGAATGCTCATAACTCATAGACGGCACCAGAACGACTTGGCAAACTGTAAGACTCTCTTGTTGCCATTCAGGTTAAGAGAAATGATAAATAAGGGACAAATACAGTTAGGGGATGTTTTCATTCTGTTTTATTTTTATGAATTCAAATATTTTTACTACTGCGAATTAAGTTGCAAATAATTCTTACAGGAAACAAACAATGTTTCATTTCTTTATTGATATAGACTGTACGGTATACAAATTGTGTATCAAAGAAATATGTTTTAGAAAAATTAGTAAACAGTTATTATAAGGAATTGTAGCCATTATAGTTTTAATTGTAAAAAGGCCGACACAATATACACCGATCATATTTATGGAGTAATTTTGGTACCAATTTTCTTTCACTCTTTCACTTAATAGTTCAAAATTGTACGGAAATACTTTGGAAACTGATTGTAAGGTTGAAAAAAGAAAAGATACCTCCATATAAACATATGATCTGAAATACTTCGACTTAAGAGTAGCGCATTATTTCGTCCTCATTTCATAATTTCCTAATTTCTGGGACAAAAATTAAGAAACTCTTTTGGTGGTTTTTTATATATTTTTTGATCTGGAAAGTTGAATAAAATAGATTCCAGAACTTCAGCAATTTCTGAGAAAATCGGTAAACAGTATA
>CAUPSG010000878.1:0-102140 GCA_963513935.1 Aphrophora alni | reverse complement strand
TCCCCCCCTCCCTGAATCAATAAGAATGTATTATAGGTTTAACGATAGAGCAATTTTGCATAATGTTGTTTTTCTTATGCACTTTTTTTTTAATTCGCATCATACAGTTTGTCTAATTAAATTTTAAAATTCGTTTAGGAGTTTCCTTTTTTGTTTTTTATTCTTATTATTAGGCTTTTAATTTATTATTTTGTGTATAACGATTTTGATCAAATTTGTAAAGGACCCAAACAAAACGTATTGGTTGCCATTTCGCGAAACTGTGGTTTCTGCAGTTGTCGGTAAAAAGTTAAACATATATCTATGGAACTATTTTAAAGGGCATTATTTCTCAAAATCTGGTATACCGATTTTAGTGAAACCTGGAAGATAAGTATGTGATAAATCACAAGTAAAATAAATTACGATTCAAGAAATGGTATAAATCGAAACTGAACCTTAACCGCTGTCAACCTGTCTTTAAAAATCGGATAACCAATAAAATTGTTTATTTAGTTATGTGTATGTAAGCAAGTTTGCTACCGATTTATAAGATTCTGTCGAAATCGTTCGCGATGTTATCAATACATACTTCTAGTCAGTAAATTCTAAAATAATAATGGAAATACTAGGTTAACCTTTGCTCGAAATCGAGCAATATTTTTAATTCAAATAATGTTGTAAATTGATTTGAACCGTTCATTTATTGGTCCAATTATACCTTCGGCTGACATCCTGCTCGTTTTTAAGAATCAACGTTAGTTTCCTCATTGTTGAGTCTTCGCATAATTCTCGTGTAGTTTCGGTGATAAACACGCCTTTCTGTTCCCTCTAATTGAAGGCATTGTTACTATTAGAAGTAACATTAACAGTTCAATAAACTTTTTAAAACTTCATGTAAAAAATTTCGAAATCAATTAACAAACCTCATTTTATAAAATCGTATTAGAAGGTAAAAACGAACTACAGTAATAAATACCATATTTGATTAAAAACAAGTAATCAAAACACAAATAAAAACACTTCTTTAACAAATAACCACACTTTGTTTAGTTTGCTTTAATTTTGTCTCTTTATTTCAATAACAGCTGATATTATTTGATTGGTCTAGTTTAAAAGGTATGGTATATATATAAGAACAAATTCTTAATTTAAAACCAGATGTATTTAATTACAGATGTATATAAACTCCTCAATAAAAATTAACATCGGCTTAATGGTGAAAACTTTCATCCCTTCTAATTTCCTTCCCTTATTTTCCGTCTTTTTAAAATTTAGTTGGAAACTACTTCAGGTTGAGCCCTATCCAACGAGATGTCAAATCTGTTAAAAACTGTAGGCTGAGGAATTCTACTGTCAAAAACATATTACAGCTTATATAATATAATATATTCCCTAGCCACAAAAATAGATATCGACTTAACCTATTAAAAGTGCAGTGAGAAATAGTTAATTAAAAATAAAAACCCTGCACAAATGAATAATAGTTCATGAAAAAAAAAGAAAAGAAAAAAAAAAAAAAAAAAAAAAACTGCACAATCTGTTAGTAAACTTTAAACAATATCGTTAAAAAAAATCTTATTAACCAGCCAAAACGAATTGATAAATACCATATTTTGTCAAAAACAAATAATGACAACACTACTTTAAGAAATAATACACTTTTTGTTTGCTTTTAATTATTTTTGTTTACATCAATAACAGCTGGTGTTTTAATTGGTCAAGTTTTTAAACGTATGGTTTATTCATATAAACCAAATGTTTTTAATTACAGATGTTTATAAATTCCTCTATAAAAACTATCATCGGGTTAATGGTAAACACCGCTTATGTTTATATCGTTTTGAAATTTAGTTGGGAACAACAGGCTCTATCCAACGAGACTTGAAACGTCTAAATCGGTAAAAAACTGTAGGAGTTCACTCACTAAAGCCCTAGCTTAATAAATAAGTATAGATTTAGGTCTAAACATAAAATAAAAACTCACTTTTATTTTCCAAATCCAAAACATTCGAAGTATCTGGAGAAGGAGACCCGACATCATTTCCCAAAAATCGTCCACTCGAAGCTCCCGCATCCTCAACTCTCTGCTCACACAATCCACTCAACAAACCCAAACCATCTTCCAAATCCAATTGCTCATAAAAGTGATAATTTTGTTGACACTCGTTTTGATGTTTTGTAGATTTTCGAAAAAAATCATCGGTTGATGATAGAGACCCTTTCAACTCGTTAATGGTAGAACAAACACCGTACAACGATTCATCGAAGTTATCGAAACCATCTTTCGATACTCTTTGCACTTGTATTTGTGTTTGTAAATCATTAATATCGATATATTCACCGTCAAGTGAAGCAGACTCTGAAGTATTCGTGTAACAATTTTTAAAGGAATTTTGAAAATCCGCGTTCGTTTGAGGAAAACTGTTGTCGAAATAAAATTGTTGATTGTTAAAAAAATTCGCGTCGTAAGCGTAATTGAAATCGTCCATTTTAAAAGTAAAATAAAATTTAAATACCAGACTAATTGTAAACTTTATCGCTCCACCACACACGGACACAGTTTCGTCTCGATCTCAACGGAGCTTTAACTTGACTAAAATTTTGCCGGGTGAAATCTTTGAAGAATGAATGGGAAGGACGTTCAACCAATAGGAAAGCTTGGGTTTCATAACGGTTGACCAATGAGAATTCATTCAGTTAGGAGGATAGTTCTAATAAAAGTTACGTAATAAGTAAAAAAAAAGGATATTTGAAGATTTTTTTAGAATGATGTCTGTTGACTGTTCAAGCCCAAACAGGAGGACAGATTTCAATCAAATTTTGTGTCGGTATATTTTGACACTACAACGAAATTATATTTTGATAACTCAAAATTTATAGGCAGTTACCATAAGTAATACACGAAAATACCACTCTATTTGTTAACGGATTAATACATAATCGTGTGCTAAAACCATTCGTCTTAGGGTCTGTAGACATATAGGGACAGATATTTGATAAAGCGGAAGTCTTTGAAGCGACTTAGAACTAATATATTAACTTTTTTTGTCAAATAAACATACATATTCGAAATCATAGTAACTTCTATTTCAAAATAAAATATGTTTCAACTGTATAATTTTTTCTCCTAAACTACCCCCAATTAATTTATTTTGTTAGTGCTATATTTTTCTATATGTGAAACAATACAAAGAATATAATGCTAAGTGACAAATATATAGGATTTATCGTCTTGTCTGTGTAGACTGTGCGATTTGTAGATACACAGATGGACAGATACGAGTAGGTCCTTGGTTATACCTACGGTCCCTAATGAAAGATGTAAACAAATTGCATTAAGTTTCTTATATTGAAAACGAATTTTTTCTTCTTAAAATCGATATGTCCGGAGTTTTTCTCAGAAAAGTCAGTTTTAAGGGATTTAAACGATAAAAAAAAAAAAAAAAATCCCAAATTATCTCTTAAAGTAGGAATTTTACAGAAAACATATTAGGACAACTTTTAAAGATTATAATTCCCTACATTTTAGATTTTCAACTCTTTTACTCCTTCTCAGTAAACGCGACTTTTTAGAAAAATCGGTAATTTTTTAAATAGAAGTATTTTAAAAACAACTTCTTATAATTTTGTTATTTTTTATTTATTAAAAAAAAAAAAAAAAAAAAAAAAAAAATTTAAAGGTAACATAAATAAACTGTGCAAAAACGTTGCGCAAATTTTCTCACACACCCGTTCTCAATTGAAATATTAACCAAAGGAAACTATTAGTAAAATGTTAGTTTTGGTAGTTTTCAGTGAAATAACTGAAAATAAACCATGGACACCTTCTTTGAAAAGGTATTATATACTGGATGTCCTACCTAAAATGTTACAATAGTTAACTTTTGAATTATAAATATGAGAGAATACTTTAAATGTGTAACCTTCCTTTCTTTTCAATAAAGTTTAAAAATCCTTTTTGTAAATTGTTAAAAATTGTCGCCATTTTCCAATATTAATTTTCCAACTTTGAAATTTGTTATGGAACACCCTGTATTTTTCATGTGTAAAACAATATCTTAAGAATTTTTAATTCTTGGGTATTATTTTTAAATCTTTAGCCGTTTAGGAATTAAAGGTACTTAAAGTTCAGATTATTAAACGTTTCATAGTCCTACAAATAATAATTTATTCCCACGTAAAATGTTACACTAGCTAACTTTTGAACCGTTGGGGGTACAAATAAGTTTTTATTGGGAACTTCCCTTATTTTTGTAAGCTCTAAAATGACATGAAAATCAATTTTGAAAAAGTGCCAAATTTCATTAAAAATAAATAAATTTTGATTATTTTTTTAATTACAAAAAATACAGGGTGTTCCATAACAAATTTCAAAGTTGGCCGCCATATTGGAGAATTGCGGCAATTTTTAACATTTTATAAAATGGATTTTTAAACTTCGTTGAAAATAAAGGAAGGTTCCCCTTTTAAAGTACACTATCATATTTTTAATACAAACGTTAGCTATTGTAATATTTTAGCTTGGACACCCAGTATTTAAATAAAGGACTCAACTTAGTTCGCTTGTTTCATAGAAATGTCCTCAGGAGTATTTGATTAAAATTGAGCGTTTACTGACAACGGCTAAGGGTCATTTTTACGTAAATTATTCATGAAGCGTAATATATTTTAATTGCAATTTTGAACACAGGTGTGGGTTAGGTTAGGGTACTTGAGATTAGGTTAGGTTATGTATTATTTTTTGAACATAGGATTCTTAGCGTGTTGTAGACAATTACCAAGAATTAATATTTTAAGTTTTTTGTCATCAACTTGTTATCCTTTAAGCTACAGAAATAATTTTAAAAAAACAAAAAAAAAAAATTGTTCGTCGTTAAAAAGGGAAAATATTTTGGATCTTGTATATATTTTGTAACAATAACGGCTTTAAGATATTCGAACTTAAAAAGTTTAAATAGCTGCCATTTTTAAATGAGTAATGGAAATTGGTTGATTATTTGTGTTGAATTGGGTCTTTATAAGTAGGATGCAAAATTTCAACTTCATATAGTTTACCGTTAAAAAGATAAGATTTTTGTTTGTTAATTAGATAGAAAACAATACATTTTTTTAGGAAACATGTTTATATAATTTTTTTTCAATGTTTTTGAGGTGGGTAATAAGCTCCTGGAATTTTGGAACGATTTTTTTGAAACACTGGAATTTCCAACTTAATTGAAGATGGTGGTAATTTTGTTTTTCTTAGTTTAGGTTATGTTTGTGTAATTGAGAAAATTGGTGCTACTCCAGTTTTATTGAAATATTTACGAATCTGTGTGACAAGGGCAAACAAGAGTTCACCAAAACATGGATTCCTAGACCACACAATTTCCTGTCAGCTTGACCCTTGTCCATACCCGGATGTAGGGCAATATTTTACTGCCTCTAGACGTAACTAGGTAGCCTATTAGGTGGCAGAGTTGCCAACTTTCGAAAATTACGACTGAAGAAAAAGTTCCCATAAATTGAGTCACGATCTGACAGGGATGTCAATAAACTGGATATATTTCGAAAAAACATCCTGTGGAATTACCGAATGGAAATTTTATGTTTTACTCAAAGACACACCGACAAACTAAACCATAATTTATTAATTTCGTTAAAAAAAAAAAAAAGAGAGAGAGAGAGAGAGAGAGAGAGAGAGAGAGAGAGAGAGAGAGAGAGAGAGAGAGAGAGAGAGAGAGAGAGAGAGAGAACATGAAATAAATACTCCTATCCCTCGAACACTCTGATAGCGTCAGGATCGGATAAGAACAAGGGTTGATTAAGATAGGAAAAATGCAAGATATGGTTCTAACTAAACTCTGAAGAAAGTTTTAGATCCAGTTAGGTTGTAAGCCTGATAGTAAGTTTGTTTAAAATCGTTTTTACAAAAGTTTTCTGAACCTTGTAATTTTGTATATTATACTTTCTTGACGATGGCTAGGCACTTGCGGGCCTTGTAGATGTGTCTCTCACTTCCCTCCTGTCAGTGTCTCGGCCCTGGCAGACCTTGAAGCTGTACCTACATATATGTGTAGAGCCTCCACTTAGTGACACGCGGGCTTCGTAACATTTTGATACGCTTTTTGTCATCGTAGAGAAGTGGGGTTGGTACCATTGCATGCATATTTGTATCTAATGTAGACTAAAGTGTTATAAGTTGAGTAACAAACGAGATATAAGCAATAAAATGGTCGCCATTTTGATATTTTTAATTTTATTCTGAAATTATATATGAGCATACGATATGCTCATACATATGAGCATATGTGTCAAATTTCATGTTCGTATTTTTTTTATTTTTTTATTTTTTTTTTGAAATTCTCAAAGTAAAAGATCAGTCAAAAAACAGAATTTGAAAATTGTGACCTAAAGTTACGCTTATTTCGTAAGATTATGAAAATAAAAACTGCTAGCAAATATTGTAGAAAACTATGTTGGGTAATAATTAATGTAAACTCCAATTTTGCACAACAATTTAATGAAGACGTTTCAACTTCAAAGTTGACATCTTTAGGTGGAATTTTTGTTCAAAAGAGAAACCTTCCGGTTACGGTCGATTTATAAAAAAAAAGGTAGAATACAATAATAAATAAAGACCAATAGACTTCGAATATTCTAATAGCGTGGTGTTTGAAAAGAACAAGAGTTGGTCAAAAGAGACCTGATAAGAAAGGTGATAAACAGAGATCTAACTCAAGACTACATTAAAAAAAAGTGTAGATCCAGCCAGGTCTCTTAGGATTTCCAAGCTCGTATTCACTATAAGTGAGCCCCAGAGGCAGCTTTGTTGTAAAAGATCGAATATCTCAAAATCGGCAAACACGATATCGAACAAATTTGAGTAAAATGTATAAATTTTATAATCTAAACCAATTTGTGTCTCAAAATTTAGGAGGCCAGTTGTCATAAAACTAAATTCGTAAAATTGAACTTTATTGATCTCACTAAAATGCAACCTCTAAGTAGCTGTTGTGGTCACTATCCATCTACCCGAATAACTATCCATCATACCGGTACGCCACTTAACGGCTGAAAAGAGAAAATGAACAAATAACTTTACTAGCATCGAACTGGGAATGCGGCTGAACGAAGGGTCGTTTCACCCACACAAGCGCAGAGGATTAGAGCACCCGGTGACCTACCCCCCACCCCTATGAATCACCTACTGGTCTTCACCCAATTTCATCAAGCACAGTCATGCGGGTGGACCACGGCAGGTACCGGCCAGTCCTAATACTCTGTGCACCTGTGGTTGTGTGTTGGTTTGATCTATACCACATTAACCTATTCTCTAAATATTGGCCCCCGTAGGGCCTCATTTTAGTGAGTACGGGCGAGACAATTCCGAGAGATCCAAGGTGGATCTACACATTTTTTCATCTTTCCAATTAGGTCTCTATTGACCAACTCTTGTTCTCTTCCGACTTTGGCGCTATTAGAGTATTCGAGAGCTAAGGGTCTTTATTTTTTCTTCTTTGCTTTTCTTTTTTTTATAAGGCGATGATAACCGAAGTTTTCTGCTTTTAAACATCAAGGGTAAGGGAGATATATATACAGACGGGATTCCTGACTTATTTTACACCCTGTGTGTAGGCATATATAGTGAACAACCCTCAGGGAGTCATTTATAGTAAGTACGGTATTGGCAATACCGAAGGAACTTAGGTAGATCTACAAGATCTTTGATTAGAAGACCTCTTGCATTTTCCAATTGCGTCTCTTTTGACCAACTCTTGTTCTCTTCCGACTCTGACGTTATTAGAGCATTCGAGAACTAGGGATCTTTTTTATCTTCTTTTCTTTTTTATAAACCAGTGATAACTGAAAGGTTTTCGCCATTACACTACAAGTGAGGGGGGGTCTAAATACAGACTGCGTTCCTAACTTATTTTACACCCTGTGTCTAGGCCTTATAGAGTGAACAACCCTCAGGGACTGATTTATAGTGACTATGAGCTTTTGGCAATCCCGAGGGAACCTTGCTGGATCTACAACTTTTATCCCGTAGTCTTTGGTTAGAACTCTCTCTTGCATCTCTCTGGACCAAATTTTGACGCTATTCAAGTATTCGAGGTCTTCAAGTCTTTATTTTGTTCTTTTTTTTTTTTTAAAGCGATTATGATTAAAATGTATTTCGCCTTAAAAAATAAATGTTTGCAACATTTATTTACATTATAAATATTGTATCTAACATTATCCAAAATAAGACACTTTTTTCGTTAAGTTTCTTTTAGAGGATGTTTATAGAATATGTTTAGGGGTGAATGGGGGTGTAAATGAGATACCACAGATTGATGTAGGTCCAGGATCTGGGCGTAGTACACAGCTGTAAAAACTAGCCACCCTCCCCAATAAGGGTGTCGTCTTGACTGGATAAGACCCAGACTGCTTGGCGCTCGACCTATGTTACCCCTGGAGACTTATTGAGGAATACACATATTTACTTTTTTTAATCCTCACATACAGGATAGAATAGAGAGGAAATATAATGACTTAGATTTACTTCCCTTGTGTTAAAAAGGCGTTCTCAGCATAAACTTGTATTTATAGTTAAATTGATAACAAATTACGACTGGCAGTCGGCAAGGGAGAGGAAGCGGTGTTGCCACGTTGACAGGTTGGCTGTACACTGCAGAACAATTAACTACAATGAACATCAATTATAATAAAATCAAGTTGTTAATAACTGCGATAAGGTTAATTGTTTTGGCAATTATTCCTGAACAGAAATATTTTTAACCTGCGACGAAGTTAGGTTATGTTTACATTACACTAACATTTAAATGAAATCGGTTGAACTGATTTTGAGAATTTACGCGTTTCATAACAGCACGGACGATTTAAGAAAGATTGCCAATAACTCACGAACAGGCTTTTAGAAAGATGACAATCTATTCGTTTCGTTTTATTAATTAGAATCTACATATGAGTAAAATTTTATCAAAATTGTTAAAGTGGATGTTGAGAAAATCGTAATTTTGCTGTTTTTTTTTTCTTATAGCAGCTACCTCTAAATGAATTATACAAAAAATTGGGTGGGGGGGGGGAATTACTGAGATATATCAAATTTATCAATCTATACGTTTGGGCCCTAGAACAATCCCACACAAGACAGACAGACTCATGTTTTGGACTCACGGCACCTCAAAATACTTGACATTGAAGTTTTGATCCGTCAAAACTTTCTATACAAAGTGTACATGAATTTAGATTTCGCACTACATGAAGTTTGTGTATAATTACTACGTTCTGTGATCTGTTAAAATTGTGGCCGCCATCTTGAAACCGCCATATTGGATTTGAGACATTTTTTAATGGTAACATGGTGTTGTCATACATGATTTAACATTGTTTTTCAACCCTGATTTCAGTGGTACATATAGTTTTTTTTATATCTCTCACTTATCTCCAATTATTCACGAAAAACCAAAGGAAATGTATGAGTTGAAATTTTTCGAATACTGCACTGTTTTAATTATGTGAGAGGCTTGTTACTGCACTAGGCTTAGTTTTTCACCTCAATGGAACACTCAAACTTATATTACACCATTAAACAACTTCAAAATTGGTTTTAAACTACTTTTTTAAATAAGAAACCAAGACACTCATCATGTTAAATGAAGTTGTACAATTGTACTGATCTATTTCAGTAAATGTTCAACTGTGATACGCCGGCAGTAGTAGATCCGTTATATTAAAAAAATAATAATAATAAAAAAATAAAATAAAAATAAAATTCGGACCTTTATTTTTTGGGGTTTTCGTGAATAATTGAAGATAGGTTAGAGATATCCAAAAAATATTTACACCACTAAACTCAGGTTTGAAAAGCGATTTTAAATTGTATATCAAAATACCATGTTAGCATTTAAAATAATTGACTCAAATATAATATTGCGGTTTCAAGATGGCGATGTAACATGTTAACACATCACAAAATGTAGAATAAGTAATACACACAAACATGCGGGAAAAAATGTGGGGGGGGGAGACATGAGCACTCTGTATAAAATGGTAGAATGTACTAAAAACAACTGTAAAAAAGTGTCCCCACGTTCATCAAAATCAGCTGATGTTTATTTTAAAACAGGATTATTTTCACTTTTTTACAAGGCAATACTTTAACTGGTATTTTTTTTGATATCGTTAACTTCCAGGATTGTGAATTCAATCAACTAATTTAGGTTAATTTCCTTAATGTCAACAATCCTTGTATATCTTTGTGGCCTACCGGTTTCGGCGGTATACTGTCTTCTTCAGGTCCTGAATATTTTTTTTTTACTTCGTTCTTTTGTACTTTCAATTTAGGAATAACATGTTTTATATAAATGTATGCTTGTTGATTTAAAAAAATTATTACTCACTACCTAACCATAAGCGTAAAATCTACATGTCTGATAGTGTTCTTCAAAAATAAATGTTTTTAATCAAATTTCGTGATTAGTTTTTTGTATATATCATATTCGTTTTTAAAAATATGTATCAGTAGTGTTTGTGTTAGTGTATAAAGATAAGTTTTAAATAAAGAAAAATGTTGTCCCGGACTTGAAGATGACAGTATACCGTCGAAACCGACAATCTACTAGGACATATAAGGATTGTTGACGTAAATGTAATTAATCTAAATTAGTTTATTAAATACTTTTTGTTTGCTTACTTTGTGGTTTTGCAGTATTCCTAGCTACCCCCCCCCCCATGCACATAGAAAGATACTATTACTTCCACACCCTCAGACCTCCCTGAATTTGAATCCCCAGGGAAGACTAGGGTACCCCTTCCTGCTGGTGCCAAGCTGTCTACCATCGTCATACCGGACTGATTGAACCTCTAAAAAGGTCATGGAAAGGTCAAACATTGCGTTTATCTGACCATCATCCCACATTTCAACATTTAAGTTTGTTTTAAAATACATTTGTTGTATTTCTGGAGGTAATAAACATTCTGACGCTTAATTTATATTATAGCCTACACAGAGATACAGAGTGGGTAAAATGTCTCTCTCACCCACAATTGTTTCTATAATCTTTGTCGTTTCGATTCGGAACTTTTGATGTTTAATATTTTTGTCCGGAAAATGCCCAGGAAAAGCCCATACAAGGCAGGTTTTATATTTAGAGTGTCTAGAGTGGGGCTGGGTTAGTATCATCCACTTGTTTTTAATTACACATGGCCCAGTGTCGTATGAATACAAATTGTTTTTTACAATTTTTGAAGTGGTGCAAAAATATTGCACAAACTTTCTCACTTACCCATACATATTAAAACTAAAAATCTACGAACAAATTGCACTAACTTTCTCAAACTCCCATACATAGTCAAACTAATAATCCATGCAAAAATATTGCACTAACTTTCTCACTTACCCATACATATTAAAACTAAAAATCTACGAACAAATTGCACTAACTTTCTCAAACTCTCGTACATAGACAAACAAATATCAATGCAAAAATATTGCACTAACTTTCTCAAACTCCCATACATATTAAAACTAAAAATCTTCGAACAAATTGCACTAACTTTCTCAAACTCTCGTACATAGACAAACAAATATCAATGCAAAAATATTGCACTAACTTTCTCAAACTCTCGTACATAGACAAACAAATATCAATGCAAAAATATTGCACTAACTTTCTCAAACTCCCATACATATTAAAACTACAAATCTACGAACAAATTGCACTCACTTTCTCAAATTTCGATAAATAGTCAAACTAATAATAAATGCAAAAATATTGCACTATCTTTATCAAACCCTCATATATAGTCAAACTAATAATCGATTAAAGTATATATATATATATATATATATATATATATATATATATATATATATATATATAAAAGTCAAAACCCACTGACTAATCACGAAATCTCTGTAACAGAAGCTAAGAGCTATGAATTTTTTAACATGGTTTGGGGGTAGGTCTGTAGACACGTACTAAGAAAGGGTTTTGAAAATGTTCCACTCCAAGGGTGTTTTCTACCCCTAAAACAAGTATCATATCTTTGTTATTTATGTGTCTATTTTGATCAAAATCCGTGTTTTGCAGTATTTTGGTATAATTTATTTCCACAGCACCACCATTAGGGTTGTGCTAAAAAAATTCTCAAACTAGCTCAACTGGGGCCATCAGCTAGTGTTAATATATGATATTTTTTCCAAATCATGATACAGTACTTATTTTGTACGAGAGGTTAGCCCCTACTTGCTTTCTTCCCATGTGAAACTCCCCGACAATTACATGTATAAGTAAGTGTAAATTGCGTTATTTGACGGCAACTTTTATTTTCATGGAGACGCTACGAGTGATTCATGAACGTTATGGACAAAACAGATGTCACGGTCCTAGACCTGTGTGTCGTCATCTCTTTATCTCTGTATAACTTTATCGTAGAAACACAAAATAATCGGATTTTAATGATGGTGTTGTCATTACCGGACTGGTTCAATCTATGTGTTTGGGTTTATTGTGAGTAGAGCTGCAGTTTTTAAGAGATTTTGAAGTGTCGTTCGATTGAGTTCAGCCTGAAGTTGTCTCCGCATAATTTTCAAAAAGATGAAACGTAAGGGAGAGAAGGGGTAAAAGTTTTTAGCATTAACCTCAAATTTTTATTTGGGCATTTATTAACATCTGTAATTAAAAACATATGGTTTGAATTTATAAACATCTATAACTAAACCAATCAAATAATATCAGATGTTATTGAAATTAAAAAAAAAAAAAACTAAAGGAAGCTAAACAAAAGCGTGGTTATTTTAAGAAGTGTTGATTATTTGTTTTTGACAAAATATGGTATTTATACAATGTTTTAAATAGAATTTGGTTACAGTTTTGAGTTGTGATTGGTCGAAATTTTGTATCTTGGTCGAAAACGTCAATACAGTATAACCAACACACAGAACACAATTCTCACAAATAATACGCCTAAGTATAAGACGCGTTTCAACGACAATGTCGTCCTCTTCAGTGATACACGAGCTACACCAATCAAACTATAACTCAACTGTTATACAACTGTGTTATAGTTTGATTGGTGTAGCTCGTGTATCACTGAAGAGGACGACCTTGTCGTTGAAACGCGTCTGATACTTGGGCGTATTTTTTGTGAGAATTGTGTTCTGTGTGTTTGTTATACTGTATAATTTTTCTCATAAGTCAAACTCAACATTTAATATGAAAACGTTAATGGAACTTGTTAAAATTCGATTAGTGGATTCGAAATAACCGTTTCTAAATTTTTATTTAGACATTTATTAACATCTGTAATAAAAAACTTATTGCTTGAATATATATATTTTTTTTATTAAAGGAAGCTAAACATAAGTGTGTTTAGGTTAGGCTAGGCTAGGTTAGGTTAGGTTAGGTTAGGTTAGGTTAGGTTAGGTTAGGTTAGGTTAGGCTAGGCTAGGCTAGGCTAGGTTAGGTTAGGTTAGGTTAGACTAGGTTAGGTTAGGTTAGGCTAGGCTAGGCTAGGCTAGGTTAGGTTAGGTTTGGTGAGGTAAGGCTAGGTTTGGTTAGGTAAGGCTAGGTTTGGTTAGGTTAGGTTAGGCTAGGCTAGGTTAGGTTAGAGTAGGTTAGACTAGGTTAGGTTAGGTTAGGCTAGGCAAGGTCAGGTTTGGTTAGGCTAGGTTAGGTTAGGTTACGTTACGTTTTATTACTTGTAGATAAAACTAATTGACTCTAAATAACACACGTTATCATCAAACATGTTTACATTCAAAATGTCCCTGAGAGTCACGAATACACATTCAATGCGTAATTATTAATAAAAGCACACGTCCACTACGTGACGATTACGTGATGCTTTCAATTACTTTAGTTTTTGTTGGTGTTGTTTTAATTTTATCAGTTGTGTTTTTTTCTTATTTTTTTCTAAACGTTAAAAATATATTAATTTTAAAAATGGGTTATACAAAAACCTTTCCGTGGGCTATTTTAATATACTATACAACGAGCGACTTTTTTAATTAAACAATTTCTTTCAAAATGTAACCTTTGGCTTCGAGTAAAGAGTGTTCAAATTAATCGGGTCATTATTACTAATTTTTTTTATCGTAGATCGGTTTTTTGAAAATTAAATGCTTAAAATTTGGCAATATTTATGCAAAATAAATCTTAATCTACTCAAGTTTCCGTGTTGTATTTTGAAGTGTTAAATAAACTTGGGCTATTTTCAAAATTATTCATTACCTATTTTAACATTATAAATTGTTTTACACAATGTATGTAGGCCTAACCTCGAAGTAAAACCTAGGCAATATTCTGTTGGAGTCCGCGTCACTAGCGGCTAACGGACAGTTGATTTATATTTTACTAATTACTGCATTTATATTTATATTTAAATAACTAATATCAATTACTTTAACGACAACAATCCTTGTATCTCCTCTTGAACTACCGGTTTCGACGGTACACCGTCATAATCAAAAATCAAAAACTCACTTTTTCGCCTAAAAAAACTGTAAGGAGGGGGGTATATGATTTTTAAAAGTTTGAAAATTGCCTCTTTTCACGATTTAATTACTCTAAAACTATAAGAGATATTTTCGAATTGAAAACACCATAGTAAAATTTGAACTTTCTTCTTTCTTCATGTAGAAGTTCATATCATTATGATGTATAGTTAGGGAGCTACAGACGTTTTAAAAAGGTATTGCAAGTGGCGAAACGTGAAATGTTAAAATCTGGTATTTTTATTGACATATAAATTGTAATAACTCTTAAACCATTTGGGATTTTAAAGTGAACTTTTCAGGGTTTACTCCCCTTTCAATTCTGCATCTATTGATACCAATATCATTGGTTAAAAAAAAAATGATCTTTTTTGAAAAACTTTTAAACTGCAATTACTCGTAAACCCTTAGAGATTTCAAAGTGTACTTTTCAGGGTTAAATTTCTATTCAATTCTGCATCTTTTGATGTGCATATCATTGTTATTGGTAAATGTTGAAATATTTACAAAAAATTAGATAAAAATGAAAAGAATATTAAAAATTTTGAAATTTTCATAGCACCACTCGACTCCAAATTTAATTCTGCTTCTATTATGCTATAAAAACAATCAAACATCAAAAACTCACTTTTTCGCCTAAAAAAACTGTAAGGGTAAGAGTTTAAAGTTTGACGTAGGGTCAAGTTGTGATGAGGTGAAAAAAGGTGTAGGGAACGTGAAGTTGGCCCTGAAGTAGAGGTAGCCGAGCCGGGAGGCGACTGGTAAATAATGAAAGAGTAAGGATTTGTGATTCGGGAAGGATTCGAGTGCTTAGTGCGAGGAATGTTGATAAAATAACTGAAAATAGAAGTGAGCTGGCCCTAAAAAGGACCAGTTGGACTTAGGTTAGGTGTTTGGAGATAGGATAATATCTGGCCTCTATGATGGATGTCCACCCGTAATCGCCGGCGCCAAAGCACCTACAATTTCCTTTTCAGGAGGCGACTAGGGTGAAGCAAGTTGCTGCCGTTGCCGGGATTTCTCCCTTTAATTTCCCGTACGGGAGGCAACGGGGCGATTCTTGAAGAGGTGTTGTTGAGTGGAGTTAGAGCAGGAGTCAGGTGTGGAATGAAATGATTCCAAAACGTGTATGGGTTTAATGATGTTGGAATGTGGCAGGCGGCAGCAAAATTGTGTAGTGGAGCTGGCGAGTGGTCTTCGTGGTGTGTGTTGTTAGTTGGTTGTGGGGTCTCTCGGCCTTGCGTAAGAAGACCGATTGTGAGAGATGGTCCCGGTGAAGTGTTTGAGCGAGGGGTCTCTTGGCTTTGCGTAAGAAGGCCGTGGGAGAGATGGTCCCTGCTAATCTCGCGTCAGGAGAAGTGTTGTGTAGGTGTTGAGAAGTGATGTGTTCTTGATGGTTGTTGCTGGGTCTCCCGGAGGAGGTATGTTTGTAGTTGGTCTCCTGGTTGACAAGTCATCATTTTGTCCCTGAAACATGAGTACTTATACAATTTCTAGCTTGCCTAGGATTGGTTGGTTCCTAGACAATGAGCTGTCCATTGTTAAGTTCTCCCGAGAAGCGAACCAATCCTGACGTGAGGTTGGTTCGGAGTTGTGTCGCGGATTGCCATTGTTGTGGCCGCGGACTTTTAATTGCTCGACGTGAGCTGTCGGCCAATCAGAGACGAGTAGCGAGTGCGGGTCTTGTATTGTGAGATTGGCCGATGTAGAGCCGTTTAAGGCCGGGGAATTGATGTTTGTTGTGTTGGCTGAGTGTTGGCAGGTTTTGCCGTGTAGATTGTGGGAAACTAGTCGGGTGAACTAGTTCCCGTGGTGGTGACGTTAACAAGATAATGTTGATGTTATGGATGATAAACGTCCACTTGGATATATAAAAATTGGTGACGGTATGGTAATAATGTATATTAGTGGTATAAATGCACAATCCTGGAGGTTAAGAACACTATGTTTATATATATATATATATATATATATATATATATATATATATACAGAGTGCTTCAAAAATAACAACTTTGTAAGTTTCGATAAATTTACTTAGAATACTTACAAAACTGGTTTTGTTATTTTGTAGAAAATACGTCTAGTTTTTTACCCAGTTAGTTAGGTTCAATCTGACTTCTATTGGTCATTTTGCAGACATCTCATCTGAAGTCGATTTTCTTCCAAACCGCAGCAACATGTCAAGCGCAACTTCAAGGAGCCGTAGATTCTTACTCTGAACTCGGCAAGAGAAGCCGATAAGTGTGGCTTAAAAGTTTTATCCTTTTAAATCCCCAAAAGTAAAAATCGAGAAGTGTCAGATCCAGTGAACGATGTGGCCATGCAATCGGCCCACCTCGGCATATCCATACATGGAAAGCGGCTATTGAGGAAATCCCGAATTTTGGTGAGGTAGTACGGCAGTGCACAATCTTGCTGCGTTCTTTGTCATTCTCATCAAAGTTTTCCAGCATATCTAGATACATTATTCTGTCGATGGTTATTTCCACTTGAAAAAAGAAAGGGCTTTAACTTTCCTCTTGCTTAAGCCACAAAAAACGTTAACTTTAGGCTATCACGAACATATTTCAAGAATTTTATTGACGTGGTTTTCACTGCTCCAAATCGGACAGTTTAGTGTATTTACTTCACCACTTATGTGAGAAATCGATTCATCACTAAAGATTATGTTTGTAATGAAATCCTACTATTCATCCAATGCATGTAACATTGCCGCACAAAACTCCTTACGAGCAACTTTATCATCCTTTTAGTTGTTGAACCATTATCTGTACTGTTTGAGATGAAAATGTTTTTTCAACACGCGTCAAACAGTCGCACGCGGAACACACAGTGGGACGATTAGTGTAAACATCACAACAAGGATCAAAATTTTAAATTTCTTCAACGGGTCTACACATATGTAGTAAAGGCTCTGTTGAACCTATCAATGAATTTCTGACGCCAAAGAAATAGTTTTTCCACAGTTTATTTTGAATTAATCAGCTCAAAAATCTGCTATTTTTAAAGAGATTATTTGAATCTTATGCAGGATGTTCCAAAAAGGACGCAACCCTATTTTTTATTATTTATTATTTAAAAAATTAATATAACATATAGTTATAAAATATTCAAATTACCTTTAATCTTTTATAATAAATGTTCAAAATGACTTCCCTATTTCCCTGTTTCAAAAAGTACGCAACCCTATTTTTATGACGTGATGTATTACTTTAAAAAATAATATAACATTATATAATTATACAATATTCAAATTACCTTTATTCTTTTATAATAAATGTTCAAAATGACTTCCCTATTTCCCTGTTTCAAAAAGTACGCAACCCTATTTTTATGACGTGATGTATTACTTTAAAAAATAATATAACATTATATAATTATACAATATTCAAATTACCTTTATTCTTTTATAATAAATGTTCAAAATGACTTCCCTATTTCCCTGTTTCAAAAAGTACGCAACCCTATTTTTAATGACGTGATATATTACTTTAAAAAATAATATAACATTATATAATTATACAATATTCAAATTACCTTTATTCTTTTATAATAAATGTTCAAAATGACTTCCCTATTTCCCTGTTTCAAAAAGTACGCAACCCTATTTTTATGACGTGATGTATTACTTTAAAAAATAATATAACATTATATAATTATACAATATTCAAATTACCTTTATTCTTTTATAATAAATGTTCAAAATGACTTCCCTATTTCCCTGTTTCAAAAAGTACGCAACCCTATTTTTAATGACGTGATGTATTACTTTAAAAAATAATATAACATTATATAATTATACAATATTCAAATTACCTTTATTCTTTTATAATAAATGTTCAAAATGACTTCCCCATTTTCCTGTTTCAAAAAGTACGCAACCCTATTTTTAATGACGTGATATATTACTTTAAAAAATAATATAACATAATATAATTATACAATATTCAAATTACCTTTATTCTTTTATAATAAATGTTCAAAATGACTTCCCTATTTCCCTGTTTCAAAAAGTACGCAACCCTATTTTTAATGACGTGATGTATTACTTTAAAAAATAATATAACATTATATAATTATACAATATTCAAATTACCTTTATTCTTTTATAATAAATGTTCAAAATGACTTCCCCATTTTCCTGTTTCAAAAAGTACGCAACCCTATTTTTAATGACGTGATATATTACTTTAAAAAATAATATAACATAATATAATTATACAATATTCAAATTACCTTTATTCTTTTATAATAAATGTTCAAAATGACTTCCCTATTTCCCTGTTTCAAAAAGTACGCAACGTGATGTATTACTTTAAAAAATAATATAACATTATATAATTATACAATATTCAAATTACCTTTATTCTTTTATAATAAATGTGCAAAATGACTTCCCTGTTTCCCTGTTTCAAAAAGTACGCAACCCTATTTTAATGACGTGATGTATTACTTTAAAAAATAATATAACATTATATAATTATACAATATTCAAATTACCTTTATTCTTTTATAATAAATGTTTACAATGCAGGTTCTGACACTTACTTTCATAACATTTGCAGCCACTTTTTGTAGTGTTTGCTCAGTAATGTTTGAAATCTCACTTTCAATGTTATCCTTCAATTCGTCAAGTGTATGAGGATTGTTTTGAAAAACCTTACTTTTTAATTACCCCCAAAGGAAAATATATGCAGGAGTAAGATTCTGGGGATCTTGGAGACCACAATAGTAGACATCGCAGGGATTTGGTCTTAACATGGGCTCTTATGGAGTTATTCTCGACCAATCAGAATCGTCCATTTGGTCACGTGACCGTTTCTCGACCAATCAGAATCGTCCATTTATAACTTCAACTGCACCGACTTGTGTCCTAACCGACCGCCATCTTTGTTTTTAGTACAGTAAAATGCACAGAATTGCGCATAACTGCCAAAATTTTGGTTTTCAACGTAAAATGCACCAACGTGTGGCCTAACCGATCGCCTTCTTGTTTTTCAACATAAACTGCAACGACTTGGGGCCTAACCGACCGCCATCTATGTGTTACCAGGGGACTTAAATTTAATAAAGGCGGAACTAAAATGGTAACGATGTTTGAAAAGAAAAATAAAAAAAAGACAAAGACAAGTTTAATAATTAACAAGGCTCAAGTTTATTGAAAACAGAAAGAAATTTCGACGGTTCAGACTTTGTCATTTACAACAAAAAACATCCTGACACAAATCATCAGTAAAAAAAAACTTATGATTAACAAGATCATAAATTATAAAAGTTATAAGCCCTTAATTGTAACATATAATAATTTAGATAAAAAAAAAATTAATCAACAGATTCTAAAAATTTATCCCCCCTTTTTAGTTTATTTATATATATGTTTATAGTTACAAAAATTTAACAATAAAAAAAGACAATGAGCACAGCTTAATAATTCACAGAATTATAATTAATCAAAAAAAAGATTATACGCCCTTAAAGTAAAAGTATAATAATTAAAAAAAAAAATTAATCAAGATTTTCAAAAAAAAAAACTTATCCCCCCCCTTTTAGTTTAGTTTATAAGATGATAGTTTCCTTTTAAACAGTAACAGAATTTAACAAAATATAAAAGAGCTTGATATTTTAAGTTCAAGAAAGATCATATCTATAGTTAACATGTTTATCACTAAACTAAAGTAACATAATATAATTGGTTTGAAAATTTCTAAAAAAAAAAAAAAAAAACTGTATTGGCCAATAAATTTATATTAAAAAAAAAGAAAATAATTTAGAATTTTGAAATTTTGTTAATTGACGTCAATTATTATAATTTAGAAACTAACCTCTTGGAGGTTGTTAGGACCGAAAATTGCATGCAGGCTCCACCCAATAAATTGTTATATAATTTATAAATAATTACAAAAGTCTACATCTAGAAAATAGTTTGAAGGAACACATATTTGCGGAAGTAAATTTAGGCACATAAATCATATGAGTTAGTTAAAGTTCAGTAAAGTCAGCTGTAAAAAAAAAAAGGACATCACTTTTATGCACTTGAAAATCTGAAGTTATGTGATGCAAAAACGTGTTTTGCCAACAGGACGAAACTTGCTAGGATGATTCGCTGGTTTGCGCAATATGAGACAAGAATTTCTCTATTTCTCCTACCAGCATATTGGCTGGTTAATCCTGTCGCAGTTCACGTGAGCATGTACCGAGAAAAATGATGGTTATTTTAACATTTTGAACTAGGTTATTTAAACTAAAACGCACGAACTGTAAATTAACATGATGTTGTATGAGACTTGTAAGGTTAGAGAGAAAAAAAACTTTTGTTAGATGAGTGATGCAGAATGTAGACCATGTTGTTATCACATCTAGACTGTGGACCGGGTATTAGAGAAGCTAGCTTGACCGGCGAATGGACTTTGTGTTCGGTATCAGGCGATGCTTGGTTTTGGAGCGGGCCGCCAGGTGCCAGCATCTGTCAAGGGACGGAAATTGGACGTGGAAGAGTGTTAATGAAGTTATATTGCGGATGTGCTTTTTGAATTTAAATGCTACAGCTCTCCCCCCCCGAAAGACGGAGTTAGGGTGGAGTCAGAAAAGAGGCCAGAAGGGCCTCCCACAAAATTTAGAAAAAGGGACAAAGGGCCAGAAGGGCCTCCAAAAGATTGAAGCAAAGGGGCCAGAAGGGCCTCCTACAAGCTTCAGAGGAAAGGGGCCTGAAGGGCCTCCTACAAAATTTAGCAACGGGGCACCTGATAGAAACAACGCTTCATAATGCTTTTATAATCACCACTCTAGGGTGTAGCCTCCTTCGGCAATTACTTATTAAATTTTGAAATTTCTATAGCGTCTCAGCTCTTCCCACCTATCATTGGGTCAAGCCCCCGACAGAAAGAGCTGAAGGGTGACGCAAAGGTCGACATTGCTGTGCATGAACTGACTTTGTACTCTAAGGTACGTGGGGAAAGGGGTGGAGTGGCACCTCGGGAATACCAAGTGGAGGTGACCACTCCGGGGACTGGGGAGGGAAAGTGCATAACACTTTAGACTTACAGGAAAGGCCGGACTCAGACGGGGGGGAGTATCCTCTGAGCCGACCTTTACATTAAATTACAAAAATAAATAAAAATAAAAGAAAACTCCTGAAGCCAATTAGGTCAGATCATGCTCAGCGTCGTTATTTTTAAATTCCTCTTCTCCCATACGAAGAGAAATTTAAACTATTCACGGCTCTTAACAATTTCCGTGAGAAAAAAGAATTTTGAAGGGTCTAAACAAATAATACATTTTGAAAATAAACAAAGAAGCAGTATGAAACGTTGGGGAGTCAAAATGGTTTTACTGCGCAAGGCAGGGCATGTAATATTTGACTTAAGGTCTTATGTGTGTATCTTTAATCATGTGCCCCAAAAAGGAATTTAAATTAATCAAAAAAATTGTGTAAAAAAAAATTTCATCAAAATATGTTAAGTGATTATTAAAAAAAGGTGTAAAAGAAGTGTAGCAAAAAGGTGTGGCAAAAGAGTATAAAAAGGTGACCCATGGTGAGGAAAACCCAACTCCGGTTTTCTCAACCCTAACGAAAAAAAAACTAAATTAGGAAACAAACATGTTGACCTGCCAATAACAAACAACAATAATTTAATGAAGACAAACAGGCCAACCATGTCGTCCTATATACAAAAGAAACTGGGCCCCTATAATTTGGAAAAGAGAAGAACAAAAAAAAAATTTAGCACACAATGATATATTATTAAAGAGTGTTCAACATTTCAATGAATTATTACGAAAGTGCCACCATCTGCATCAACCAGTCCACCGCCATCTTGCCTATTGCTCATGATGATAAAATTAAAAAAAAATAAATAAAAATAATTTTCCTTCAAGATGACCAAAAAAAATTCAAAAGCAAGCTCCGTGTTCTTTAACGAGTCTACTAGTCGCAGCAAATCCACTGCCATTTTAACTGTTGCTGATAATTATTTAAAAAAAATAAACCAAGTAATTTAAAAAAAAAATTTCTTTTAAGAAGATGCCAAAAAAAAAATTAAAGAGCCAGAGAAAGACTCAAGTATTATATGTAGTGTAGCTGTTGTGTATATGTGTGTGTGTAAGTATGAATCAATACAGACAACGAAAGAAAACTCGAGAAAATTTTTGAAGGAGTTTTTGAAATTTTTTTTGTTTTTTTTTGTTTTTAACTATTTTTGGATTTTATTATTTATTTAAAATTTTTTTGGATTCCCGAATGACCCCGCTGTCTGGATCAAATTCAGTGAATGAGTCGTGTGCAGTGTATGTAAATATATATATATATAAAAAAAATATTTAAGCAGACAAAATAATAATAAAAAAAAATTATCGAAATTGGTTTAGAAGTTTTTGTGTAAGTGTTTATAAAAATAAATAAATAATAAAAAAAAAGAGACTATAGATTTATAGAGCTTTAAATATTTAAACTAAAAAAAATTTCATCAGCAACAGTTGTGCAGTATTTGAAAAGCCGCAAAACATAAAAATGAGCCTTGTTTAACAAAATAATTTTGAATTTAAATTTAGATAGTTCCAATGCGAAATTTTGAAAATTAACTACGGTTCCAGAATTTAAATTAACAACTCTATAATTTAGAGAAAACCAAGCTAGAATTTAAAGCTAACCACGCTCTGCTACCAAAAACATGTTACCAGGGGACTTAAATTTAATAAAGGCGGAACTAAAATGGTAACGATGTTTGAAAAGAAAAATAAAAAAAAAATAAACCAAGTAATTTAAAAAAAAAAAAATTTCTTTTAAGATGATGCAAAAAGGTGAAAGAGCCAGAGAAAGACTCAAGAATTATATGTAGTGTAGTTGTCGTGTATATGTGTGTGTGTAAGTATGAATTAATACAGACAACGAAAGAAAACTCGAGAAAATTTTTTTGAAGGAGATTTTGAATTTTTTTTTTATTTTATTTTAAATATTTAAATCTCTATAAATCTATAGTCTCTTTTTTTTATTTATTTATTTTTATAAACACTTACACAAAATCTTCTAAACCAATTTCGATAAATTTTTTTTTATTATTATTTTGTCTGCTTAAATTTTTTATATATATATATATATTTACATACACTGCACACTAGTCATTCACTGAATTTGATCCAGACAGCGGGCTCATTCGGGAATCCAAAAAAAAATTTAAATAAATAATAAAATCCAAAAATAGTTAAAAACAAAAAAAAAACAAAAAAAAAATTCAAAATCTCCTTCAAAAAAATTTTCTCGAGTTTTCTTTCGTTGTCTGTATTAATTCATACTTACACACACACATATACACGACAACTACACTACATATAATTCTTGAGTCTTTCTCTGGCTCTTTCACCTTTTTGCATCATCTTAAAAGAAATTTTTTTTTTTTTAAATTACTTGGTTTATTTTTTTTTTATTTTTCTTTTCAAACATCGTTACCATTTTAGTTCCGCCTTTATTAAATTTAAGTCCCCTGGTAACATGTTTTTGAAGTGTTTATAAAAATAAATAAATAATAAACCACGCTCTGCTACCAAAAACATGTTACCAGGGGACTTAAATTTAATAAAGGCGGAACTAAAATGGTAACGATGTTTGAAAAGAAAAATAAAAAAAAGACAAAGACAAGTTTAATAATTAACAAGGCTCAAGTTTATTGAAAACAGAAAGAAATTTCGACGGTTCAGACTTTGTCATTTACAACAAAAAACATCCTGACACAAATCATCAGTAAAAAAAAACTTATGATTAACAAGATCATAAATTATAAAAGTTATAAGCCCTTAATTGTAACATATAATAATTTAGATAAAAAAAAAATTAATCAACAGATTCTAAAAATTTATCCCCCCTTTTTAGTTTATTTATATATATGTTTATAGTTACAAAAATTTAACAATAAAAAAAGACAATGAGCACAGCTTAATAATTCACAGAATTATAATTAATCAAAAAAAAGATTATACGCCCTTAAAGTAAAAGTATAATAATTAAAAAAAAAAATTAATCAAGATTTTCAAAAAAAAAAACTTATCCCCCCCCTTTTAGTTTAGTTTATAAGATGATAGTTTCCTTTTAAACAGTAACAGAATTTAACAAAATATAAAAGAGCTTGATATTTTAAGTTCAAGAAAGATCATATCTATAGTTAACATGTTTATCACTAAACTAAAGTAACATAATATAATTGGTTTGAAAATTTCTAAAAAAAAAAAAAAAAAACTGTATTGGCCAATAAATTTATATTAAAAAAAAAGAAAATAATTTAGAATTTTGAAATTTTGTTAATTGACGTCAATTATTATAATTTAGAAACTAACCTCTTGGAGGTTGTTAGGACCGAAAATTGCATGCAGGCTCCACCCAATAAATTGTTATATAATTTATAAATAATTACAAAAGTCTACATCTAGAAAATAGTTTGAAGGAACACATATTTGCGGAAGTAAATTTAGGCACATAAATCATATGAGTTAGTTAAAGTTCAGTAAAGTCAGCTGTAAAAAAAAAAAGGACATCACTTTTATGCACTTGAAAATCTGAAGTTATGTGATGCAAAAACGTGTTTTGCCAACAGGACGAAACTTGCTAGGATGATTCGCTGGTTTGCGCAATATGAGACAAGAATTTCTCTATTTCTCCTACCAGCATATTGGCTGGTTAATCCTGTCGCAGTTCACGTGAGCATGTACCGAGAAAAATGATGGTTATTTTAACATTTTGAACTAGGTTATTTAAACTAAAACGCACGAACTGTAAATTAACATGATGTTGTATGAGACTTGTAAGGTTAGAGAGAAAAAAAACTTTTGTTAGATGAGTGATGCAGAATGTAGACCATGTTGTTATCACATCTAGACTGTGGACCGGGTATTAGAGAAGCTAGCTTGACCGGCGAATGGACTTTGTGTTCGGTATCAGGCGATGCTTGGTTTTGGAGCGGGCCGCCAGGTGCCAGCATCTGTCAAGGGACGGAAATTGGACGTGGAAGAGTGTTAATGAAGTTATATTGCGGATGTGCTTTTTGAATTTAAATGCTACATATGTTTTTGGTAGAGTAAACTTCACAGACTTGCGACATAAATGACAGCATTTGGGTTTTATTGTAAATTACATTGACTTGTGGCCTAACTGACCGCCTTCTTGTTTTTCAACATAAACTGCAAAGACTTGCGACCTACTCGTCAGCCATCTTTGTTTTTGGTAGAGTAAGCTGCACATACTTGTGTTATACCTGCCAGTCATATGGTTTTCAGCTTAAATTACACCGTATTGTGTTATAACCGCGAGGCTTGTTTTTAAACCGCTAGGCTTGCATAATAACCCCCAACATGCGTCCCAAAAGTCCACTATCTTGTTTTTTAATATAAAATGCACCAAATTGAGCTTTAACCGTTAGACTTCCAGTTTTTCAGCGTGGGCTGACAGCAACCTAACTTTTTTTTTTTAGTTTAACAAAGAACATAATATAGCGAATGCCAATTCCCAAACACATGCACATATGCTCGTATGCAATAAATTGCATAGTGGGGGTCTTACAAAAATAAATATACGTTTACCAGTATACAAACAGACATCTGTTCACATGTAAGTGCATAGCGTTGGTCTAGCAAAAATAGCCGTGACATTTATAAACTATCACCCCCTAGTCTACATAGCTACCCCTACTATAAAAACCTTCAGTTTCGATTCTCAGATGCCAGTTCAGTTCCAAGTTTGATCTGCGTGAATACGTAAGTACAAGTTTATTCTGTCTATATTTGACTTTTATACCTATCATATTATGTTATATTATGTTAGGCAATCATTTAAAACAATTTAAACCAGAGGAATTTAGTTAAGTATAAGGAACTTGTAAGGCAGAGAGACCGGGAAAATTGTCGTTTAGACTCAGCCTATTAGATTTTACTACTCTAGTGCACAGGGGTTACTTACAATTTGTTTAATTTAGTCTAGTGGAAATACAGTTAGGATTGTTGCAGCGTGAATACGTGGGCAGAGTTAAAGTTTTAATACCTGTTATATCAGGAGTAAAATTATGAATATCGATAGCCTATACATAAAACTGATATTTCGAGTGAAGTGAGTTAGAAAATCGTATCCTCCTCCTCGTACATTGGAACTTCGACTTTTATTTTCGAGAGAGTGAGGGTGGTATTATTTTGTCAACTCTAAGTGTATTAATTACTTAGCGTAAACGGTATTTTTCCTGATTGTCTCAATTAAAGATAATTTATAATATAATAGCTACATAATTTATTATTTTATACATAGAAGCGCGAGGATTTCATAAGAGTCATAGGGTTTTGGACATTAATGTGTTTGGACATCAATCATAAAGTTATCATTAATCTGCCTTGCCTACGCTAATTTGAAATAACATATTACCTTCGGGTCTTGTTTTGGTGTTTGTTATGAAGAAAAACGGTGTCATAAACTAGATTAGGTTTTTTATTCTTCAACTCTTACTATTCTCCTATAAAAATCTACAGCGCAATATACCTCGCTGGCTAAAACCTCTTCGAAGGGTAAATTTGTTTCTTTATGAGTGAGATTTTTGGGCCTAGTAAAATCCGTAGACTTGTGTTAAATAACTAGTAGAGCGTCATACTATTTTGTAAATTTATTACAGCACATCTTTCATAACACATCTTTTACTTTACACGTCAACATTCCATTCACAAATTTATTATGTGTTTATATGTAATTCTAAATTAAAAAGTTTATAAAAATCCCATTAAAAACGTTTGAATTCTCAGATAAGGCTGTGTAAGGAAGTTGCGGTTACGATAACTCTTGCAGTCTCCGCAAAGGATATTATGGGTTTTGTAACCACTGTGTTTTTCAACGGTTCGGTTTATTTTGAGTTATCAAAGTGTCGTATAAGAATAAAATATTATAGTGAAATCGGTTGACATTTTATAGTTAGTGTTTTGTACTTAATGAAGGTTTGTGTTGTGTAGTTAATGGAGTGTTTTTGTTGTGAAGTTAATGAAGTGTTTTTGGTGTGTTATTATCTTAACAAAGATAAGTATTTACTCGTTTATTTTTATTCTTACATCAATTTTCGGATATATTATATCTGTATATTAAGCAAATATTTAATTAACAACCTAATCTCAAACATGGTTTTTACTATTTATTTAAAATTTATTTTGAACGTTAGACTGCAAAACAGTGTTTTATAAGATTTTTAACAACAGTACAATAACGTGGAGTTAGAAATAATTCAGGATTACTTAATGATACAGTTCTTTATTCCAATCTTTGTGATAGGAAATTAGGTATTATTAATACTATTGTATATTTTTTCTGCGAAATTATTTTTAATAAGTACATTATTACAGTACATTTTAGGCGATTTGTCAAAGTTATCACTCAAACATCGGTCTCTGTAGGGTTGTGTACAGTAGTACCTTATAGATTTTTGGCAGTGTACTCTTTCAATCTAATATAGACAGTTCACCCGTGAGACACGGACCTGTTTCGGAAGAGATCGAGAATTTTCGGCTATTTTCGGCTAATCACGGATTGTAACAACAGTATAAAAGGGCATTCCAGACGAGTATAAATCTAGCCTAATTTAAACACGTGAATTGTGAGGAACCAGCAGCTACAACTAACTGCTTACGGCAGGGCTCGTAAACTGCGCTGATAATCCACATACCGTAACTTATTCGTTGTAATAAAACGTACTAAAACCGTTCTCTGTAAGGTTCTTAACAGTAGTACCTTATAGATTTTGGGAGTGTACTCTTTGAGTCTAACATAGACATTTGACCTGTGAGACACTGATCTTGTTTCGGAAGGATTTTTGGTTATTTTCTGCTAATCGCGGATTGTAATAACAGTATAAAAGGGCTTTCTTAGTGACTATTAATTCGGCCTAATTTAAACACTTGAACTGTGAGGAGCAAGCAGCTACAACTAACTGCTTACGGCAGGGCTCGTAAACTGCGCTGATAATCCACATACCGTAACTTATTCGTTGTAATAAAACGTACTAAAACCGTTCTCTGTAAGGTTCTTAACAGTAGTACCTTATAGATTTTGGGAGTGTACTCTTTGAGTCTAACATAGACATTTGACCTGTGAGACACTGATCTTGTTTCGGAAGGATTTTTGGTTATTTTCTGCTAATCGCGGATTGTAATAACAGTATAAAAGGGCTTTCTTGGTGACTATTAATTCAGTCTAATTTAAACACTTGAACTGTTAGGAGCAAGCAGCTACAATTGCTTACAGCAGAGCTCGTAAAAAGCGCTGGTAATCCCCTGATCGCAGCATATTTATTATAATACAACGTACTAAAACCGTTCTTTTTTAAGGTTCCTAACAGTTAGTACCTTATAGATTTTTGGAAGTGTACTCTTTCAGTCTAATATAGACAGTTGACCTGGGAGACACCGAACCTATTTCAGAAGAGTTCGTAAATGTTCGGTTATTTTCGGCTAATCACAGTCTGTAACAAGAGTATATAAGGGCTGTGTTGGGGAATATTCATTCAGTCTTATTTTGACTTTTGAACTGTGAGGACGAAACAGTTATAACGGTTTTCAGTAGAGTTCGTAAAAAGCGCTGATAACCCACTGAATCTTTCTTCTTTTGTGCAACTTTTTGTACTAGTAAATATGAATCCTATAAATGTAGTAAATACAGAGGAGTCATACGTTAAGCACTTTAGATTGCACGGTTATAGGACTACCTTTAAATTTAATCCTGTTCCTGAAGGCATTTCAGAAATTGAATGGCTCAAATTGGGTTTTGCAAGTTTTGTTGAAAAAATGAAAGCTGAATCCACAGATAATGATCAATTAGGGTTTACACTAACAAGCTTAAATCTAAAAAATAAGGAACCAGGGTATATAGCTTTCCAACCGGTAAGTCAAGTGGATGGGGATATTATTTGGGATATTTTCGGTGGTATTATTCAGAGCAATGCTGAGTCAATTAATTCAACAGATACATTCAAAATTGAATGTACTAGAGTTAACCTCCCCGTGGGCCGTGGTGGTCAAAGAAGATCAGGTTTTTATAATAATTTTGTTGAAGAGTCCAGTGCACGAAAGGGGATAGTAGTGATAAAAAATTCCGATAATTTATGTTTAGCTAGAGCATTAATTGTAGGCAAAGCTCATGCTAAGAAAGATCCCCAGTACAAGGCTATTAGAAAAGACTTGGGGAAAAGACAATTATTTAGGGCCGAAAAACTAATGGCTAAAGCAAGGGTGGTAATTCCAGAGAATGGAGCAGGGATCCCCGAATTAGAAAAATTTCAGGACCATTTGAAGAAATACAAGATTACAGTGTACAATTTCAATAGGAAAGGTCGTGATGTGTATTTTTGTGGTGAAAATGAAAGTGCTGTGTATAAAATAAACCTATTATTTAGTGAAGGCCATTTCAACGTAATCACTAGCCTAACAGCTGCTTTCGCTTGTAATTTCTTTTGTGAAGGATGTCACGTTCCTTATGATCACAAAGGAAATCATAGATGTGAAAATATATGTCCAGCGTGTCAAACAGTATCCCCACCTTGTAAATTACAATATGGAGGAATAACCTGTCCCAACTGCAATCTTCACTTTAAAAATCAAGTTTGTTTCATTGCCCACCAAGGTGATCGTTGCAACTCTATTAAAAAGTGTACTGAATGTGGTAAGATTATTAGATTTAGGGCTAGAAAATCAGTACATATGTGTGGTGAAGTGTTTTGTAATATTTGTGTAGAATACAAACCTCCCAATCATCAGTGTTTTATGAGGGTTGATAGGGGTACACCAAAAAGTAAAGACTTTTTGTTCATATTTTTTGATTTAGAAACCCGCCAAGACGAGAGTCTTGCAAATGATTCAGAAACTAAAGTCCACAAAGTTAACTTGTGTGTAAGTCAGCAGTTTTGTCATAAATGTATTACAGGGCAATCTTGTGAAAATTGTGGTTCCCATACCCGTATCTTTAAAGAAGATCCTATCAATCAGTTTATGGATTATGTCATAGAAATCAGGAAAAGATACAAGCACTTATGCTTACTCGCTCACAACGGATCTTCATTTGACTTTCAGTTTATTCTAAAGTACGTTATTCATCATACTAAGTTCACGCCAAAACTTATTATGAGAGGAACCAAGATCATATTGATGGAGATGGACAATGTAAGGTTCATAGATTCGTTAAATTACTTTCCAATGGCCCTGTCTGCTCTTCCGAAGGCTTTCGATTTACCCCCTGAAAAGAAGAAGGGTTACTTTCCTCACCTTTTCAATACATTAGAAAATCAAAACTATAAAGGACCGATACCCGCTAAACAGTTTTATTGTCCAGATTCTATGTTCGATAAGGGCCACAAAGACTTTGAAAAATGGCATAACGAGCAGACACTAGCAAACTATGTTTTTGATTTTCAAAAGGAAATTGTAGAGTATTGCATCTCGGACGTAGACATTTTGGCTCAGGCGTCCATGAAATTCAGATCTATGTTCTTGGAACAGTGTAATGTGGATCCCTTTTTAGAAGCAGTTACAATAGCTAGTGCATGTAATCTAGCGTTCAGACGTAATTTTTTGAAAAATAGTACAATAGGCCTCATCCCTAAACACGGATACCGTCTTGTGGACAACCAGTCTGCCTCTGCTTTACAGTGGATGACGTGGGAAGAGGAACAAAGGGGTGTTCGAATCAACCATGCAGGCCGTGAAAGGGAAGTCAAAATAGAAGGGGTAAAAGTTGATGGTTTTGATGGGGAACGTATCTACGAATTTCAAGGATGTTACTTTCACGGTTGTCCTAAATGTTTTCCTTATAAGAGGGAGGAACCACTAAAAGAGGACCCTTCTGATAGTCTACACCTAAGGTATGAAAGGACAAAAACCAAAATTGAGAAACTTTCAAAATCACCCTTTGAAGTAGTAGAGATGTGGGAGTGTACATTTAAAACTATTAAAGAGGAAAATAAAATGGACTATTTGAACTCTCTTCCAATATTGAACACTTTACCACTTAATCCAAGACATGCTTTTTTCGGTGGCCGGACTGGTAACGCTAAAACATACCACAAGTGTACTGATGAAGAAACCATTCAGTATGCTGATGTATGCTCGCTTTACCCTTGGGTATGCAAGTACGGAAAATACCCATTAGGCCATCCGACTATTCATATAGGGGATAGAGAATGCAGGAAGATGGGGATGGAAGTGGAAGGCTTGTTAAAGTGTAAAGTGTTACCACCTAGCGTTTTGTATCATCCTGTTCTTCCAACAAGAATGAATGATAAATTAATGTTTGTTTTGTGTCGTAAGTGTGGTGAAAACTTGTGTACTAGTGATTGTAAACATAGTAGTGAAGAGAGGGCTTTAATTGGAACTTGGACAATGGATGAGCTCAGGAAAGCGGTAGAAAAAGGATATGTTATATTAGACATGTACGAACTTTGGGAGTACAAGATGGCCACTTTTGAGAAAGGAGGCCTGTTTACCGATTTTATCAACAAATTTTTAAAAATCAAACAAGAAGCTAGTGGATGGCCTGCCTGGTGTAAGTCAGAGTGGGACAAAGACAAGTACGTGAAAGATTATTATAACCGCGAAGGTATCATGCTTGACTACGTTAAAATTGAAAAGAACGGGGGACTCCGCTCTCTTGCAAAATTGATGCTAAACTCATTTTGGGGTAAGTTTGGGCAACGGGAAAACCAAACTAAGACACTTTTAACGAGAGATTCTGCGGTATTTTTCCAACTACTAACAAGTCCATCGATAAAGGTTAATAGAGTACAAGAAATTAACGAAGACACCGTTTTAGTGAATTGGCAATACTCAGAGGAGATTGGAGAGTCATTAAAAAATGTAAATGTCGTACTGGCGGCGTATACAACTAGTCAGGCCCGTCTTAAACTGTATGACCACCTTGATACTTTAGGAGAGCAGGTATTATATTATGACACGGATAGTGTTATTTATTCATACAAGGAGGGTACACATAAAGTTGCTACTGGTGATTACCTAGGGGAAATGACGAATGAATTGGAAGAGTATGGCCCTGGATCCTACATTTTAGAATTTGTTTCGGGAGGCCCTAAAACATACGCATACCAAGTATTTTCTACAAACAGTAATGGTATTATAGAGGTGTGTAAAATTAAAGGTCTAACACTTAATCTTAAAACATCTGAAAAACTGAACTTTGAAAAACTTAAAGACATGGTCCTGAGCGAAGCTAAACTGTCTTTACAAATTGAAGAGAATAGAATTAGGAGAAATAAAAATGTAGATATTGTAACTGTAAAGGAAACAAAGGTATTTAAAGTAACGGGTCCTAAAAGGAGATATGTAGGAAAATATGATACTATGCCATATGGTTACAAAAAACAAAGAATTCAATAAATTTTGTTATTATGGGGATAATATATATCACAGCTTATGTATTTCACGGTGAGGAGTGGATAATTCTATAACTAACTAAAGTATATTATTGTCATATTTTAAAAACAATAAACATATATACATGTTTTTATGATAGGTGGAGAGCGTTCCTGTAGATTAACATCATTGAGATTTGCCCAAAATTTATATAATGCAGCCTCTGAAATACTAAGGGAACTTTTGATTGTTACAATTGATATAGTATACGTACCTAATACTAGCGGCTTTGGGGAAAGTTAAATTCCCTATGTTTGGGACAAGTACTTATAATTATGACATAAATAGTACCTATAACTAAGTAAAGAACACATATTGACTAAATAAAGGATAAATATATCAAATATTCTTACGAACAAGGCGGCGAAGTTAATCGATATTCAGTTGAGAATATATAGATGTCGCGACTCACAAGGATTAGTGATCACTTTTCAGGGATAATGTCTTTGAAATACAGAGTATGATTTTAAGATTTTTAGTACCAATGTTAGAACATAATAAAAATTGTAAATCTGCAATACGTAGTGCTAAAAGTTATTACGATTTACTTCTAGCCTAATTTGAGTTGTGTGTGTGTGTGTGTGTGTGTGTTTCTCAGGTCCCTGGCGAGGAGTTTATTCTCTCGTAAACCTGTGTGACATAGGTGTGTATGTGTGTGTTTCTCAGGTCCCTGGCGCTGAGTTAATTCTCTCGTAAACCTGTGTGACATAGGTGTGTATGTGTGTGTGTGTGTGTGTGTGTGTGTGTGTGTGTGTGTGTGTGTGTGTGTTTCTCAGGTCCCTGGCGAGGAGTTTATTCTCTCGTAAACCTGTGTGACATAGGTGTGTATGTGTGTGTTTCTCAGGTCCCTGGCGCTGAGTTAATTCTCTCGTAAACCTGTGTGACATAGGTGTGTATGTGTGTGTGTGTTTCTCAGGTCCCTGGCGAAGAGTTAATTCTCTCGTAAACCTGTTTGGTTTGAAGTAAATTCGTAAAAAAAAAATTCAAAAAAAAATTTTGGAGGCCACAATTTTGTAAGGGAGTGGTGGTCACAGGAAATAGCGATGGATTTGGGGCTATTTCCACAAGGGGTAAAGCCTTCTGCTTGCCCCGGCTTGTAATGTGGGCTCTGTTATGGCTTCACTGTACCGGATGACGGTTCCAACCCCGTAAAACACAGAGGACAAGCTTATTTTAACGAACTATTTTCTGCTTTTTCAGGAATTGTGCAAGACGCTGGAATCCTACGTGTGCTGTGGTAACGCATAGGTTTAAAAGTAGGTAAAAGTACCAACCAAAACCAACCGATTTACCAACCGAAATATACTTTTACCAACCGATTTACAAACCAAAACCAACCGATTTACCAACCAAAATATACTTTTAGCAACCGATTTACCAACCGAAATATACTTTTACCAACCGATTTACCAACCAAAACCAACCGATTTACCAATCGAAGTTTCGAGAAATATTAATATTCTTAACATAAATGTTAAACAAACTAATACATTCAATACTTGATATAATTTTATAAATTCCTGAAAGATCAAAAGTTGGTCAAAAGAGAGAGAGAGAGAGAGAGAGAGAGAGAGAGAGAGAGAGAGAGAGAGAGAGAGAGAAAGTGATCTAATCCAATACTTGATAAAATTATAAAAAGTCCTGAAAGATCAAAAGTTGGTCAAAAGAGAGAGAGAGAGAGAGAGAGAGAGAAAGTGATCTAATCCAATACTTGATAAAATTATAAAAAGTCCTGAAAGATCAAAAGTTGGTCAAAAGAGAGAGAGAGAGAGAGAGAGAGAGAGAGAGAGAGAGAGAGAGAGAGAGAGAGAGAGAGAGAGAGAGAGAGAGAGAGAGAGAGAGAGAGAATAAGTACAACTTAAAAAATTCTTAACATAAATGTGAACCTGAAATATGAAAATTCTTAACAAAAAAAAATGTCAACCTGAAAAACATGAAAAATTCTTAACATTTATGTTAACATTAATGTTAAGAATTTTTCATGTTTTTCAGGTTGACATTTTTTTTTTGTTAAGAATTTTCATATTTCAGGTTCACATTTATGTTAAGAATTTTTTAAGTTGTACTTATTCACTCTCTCTCTCTCTCTCTCTCTCTCTCTCTCTCTCTCTCTCTCTCTCTCTCTCTCTCTCTCTCTCTCTCTCTCTCTCTCTCTCTTTGACCAACTTTTGATCTTTCAGGACTTTTTATAATTTTATCAAGTATTGGATTAGATCACTTTCTCTCTCTCTCTCTCTTTTGACCAACTTTTGATCTTTCAGGACTTTTTATAATTTTATCAAGTATTGGATTAGATCACTTTCTCTCTCTCTCTCTCTCTCTCTCTCTCTCTCTCTCTCTCTCTCTCTCTCTCTCTCTCTCTCTCTCTCTCTCTCTCTCTCTCTCTCTTTTGACCAACTTTTGATCTTTCAGGAATTTATAAAATTATATCAAGTATTGAATGTATTAGTTTGTTTAACATTTATGTTAAGAATATTAATATTTCTCGAAACTTCGATTGGTAAATCGGTTGGTTTTGGTTGGTAAATCGGTTGGTAAAAGTATATTTCGGTTGGTAAATCGGTTGCTAAAAGTATATTTTGGTTGGTAAATCGGTTGGTTTTGGTTTGTAAATCGGTTGGTAAAAGTATATTTCGGTTGGTAAATCGGTTGGTTTTGGTTGGTACTTTTACCTACTTTTAAACCTATGCGTTACCACAGCACACGTAGGATTCCAGCGTCTTGCACAATTCCTGAAAAAGCAGAAAATAGTTCGTTAAAATAAGCTTGTCCTCTGTGTTTTACGGGGTTGGAACCGTCATCCGGTACAGTGAAGCCATAACAGAGCCCACATTACAAGCCGGGGCAAGCAGAAGGCTTTACCCCTTGTGGAAATAGCCCCAAATCCATCGCTATTTCCTGTGACCACCACTCCCTTACAAAATTGTGGCCTCCAAAATTTTTTTTTGAATTTTTTTTTTACGAATTTACTTCAAACCAAACAGGTTTACGAGAGAATTAACTCTTCGCCAGGGACCTGAGAAACACACACACACATACACACCTATGTCACACAGGTTTACGAGAGAATTAACTCAGCGCCAGGGACCTGAGAAACACACACATACACACCTATGTCACACAGGTTTACGAGAGAATAAACTCCTCGCCAGGGACCTGAGAAACACACACACACACACACACACACACACAACTCAAATTAGGCTAGAAGTAAATCGTAATAACTTTTAGCACTACGTATTGCAGATTTACAATTTTTATTATGTTCTAACATTGGTACTAAAAATCTTAAAATCATACTCTGTATTTCAAAGACATTATCCCTGAAAAGTGATCACTAATCCTTGTGAGTCGCGACATCTATATATTCTCAACTGAATATCGATTAACTTCGCCGCCTTGTTCGTAAGAATATTTGATATATTTATCCTTTATTTAGTCAATATGTGTTCTTTACTTAGTTATAGGTACTATTTATGTCATAATTATAAGTACTTGTCCCAAACATAGGGAATTTAACTTTCCCCAAAGCCGCTAGTATTAGGTACGTATACTATATCAATTGTAACAATCAAAAGTTCCCTTAGTATTTCAGAGGCTGCATTATATAAATTTTGGGCAAATCTCAATGATGTTAATCTACAGGAACGCTCTCCACCTATCATAAAAACATGTATATATGTTTATTGTTTTTAAAATATGACAATAATATACTTTAGTTAGTTATAGAATTATCCACTCCTCACCGTGAAATACATAAGCTGTGATATATATTATCCCCATAATAACAAAATTTATTGAATTCTTTGTTTTTTGTAACCATATGGCATAGTATCATATTTTCCTACATATCTCCTTTTAGGACCCGTTACTTTAAATACCTTTGTTTCCTTTACAGTTACAATATCTACATTTTTATTTCTCCTAATTCTATTCTCTTCAATTTGTAAAGACAGTTTAGCTTCGCTCAGGACCATGTCTTTAAGTTTTTCAAAGTTCAGTTTTTCAGATGTTTTAAGATTAAGTGTTAGACCTTTAATTTTACACACCTCTATAATACCATTACTGTTTGTAGAAAATACTTGGTATGCGTATGTTTTAGGGCCTCCCGAAACAAATTCTAAAATGTAGGATCCAGGGCCATACTCTTCCAATTCATTCGTCATTTCCCCTAGGTAATCACCAGTAGCAACTTTATGTGTACCCTCCTTGTATGAATAAATAACACTATCCGTGTCATAATATAATACCTGCTCTCCTAAAGTATCAAGGTGGTCATACAGTTTAAGACGGGCCTGACTAGTTGTATACGCCGCCAGTACGACATTTACATTTTTTAATGACTCTCCAATCTCCTCTGAGTATTGCCAATTCACTAAAACGGTGTCTTCGTTAATTTCTTGTACTCTATTAACCTTTATCGATGGACTTGTTAGTAGTTGGAAAAATACCGCAGAATCTCTCGTTAAAAGTGTCTTAGTTTGGTTTTCCCGTTGCCCAAACTTACCCCAAAATGAGTTTAGCATCAATTTTGCAAGAGAGCGGAGTCCCCCGTTCTTTTCAATTTTAACGTAGTCAAGCATGATACCTTCGCGGTTATAATAATCTTTCACGTACTTGTCTTTGTCCCACTCTGACTTACACCAGGCAGGCCATCCACTAGCTTCTTGTTTGATTTTTAAAAATTTGTTGATAAAATCGGTAAACAGGCCTCCTTTCTCAAAAGTGGCCATCTTGTACTCCCAAAGTTCGTACATGTCTAATATAACATATCCTTTTTCTACCGCTTTCCTGAGCTCATCCATTGTCCAAGTTCCAATTAAAGCCCTCTCTTCACTACTATGTTTACAATCACTAGTACACAAGTTTTCACCACACTTACGACACAAAACAAACATTAATTTATCATTCATTCTTGTTGGAAGAACAGGATGATACAAAACGCTAGGTGGTAACACTTTACACTTTAACAAGCCTTCCACTTCCATCCCCATCTTCCTGCATTCTCTATCCCCTATATGAATAGTCGGATGGCCTAATGGGTATTTTCCGTACTTGCATACCCAAGGGTAAAGCGAGCATACATCAGCATACTGAATGGTTTCTTCATCAGTACACTTGTGGTATGTTTTAGCGTTACCAGTCCGGCCACCGAAAAAAGCATGTCTTGGATTAAGTGGTAAAGTGTTCAATATTGGAAGAGAGTTCAAATAGTCCATTTTATTTTCCTCTTTAATAGTTTTAAATGTACACTCCCACATCTCTACTACTTCAAAGGGTGATTTTGAAAGTTTCTCAATTTTGGTTTTTGTCCTTTCATACCTTAGGTGTAGACTATCAGAAGGGTCCTCTTTTAGTGGTTCCTCCCTCTTATAAGGAAAACATTTAGGACAACCGTGAAAGTAACATCCTTGAAATTCGTAGATACGTTCCCCATCAAAACCATCAACTTTTACCCCTTCTATTTTGACTTCCCTTTCACGGCCTGCATGGTTGATTCGAACACCCCTTTGTTCCTCTTCCCACGTCATCCACTGTAAAGCAGAGGCAGACTGGTTGTCCACAAGACGGTATCCGTGTTTAGGGATGAGGCCTATTGTACTATTTTTCAAAAAATTACGTCTGAACGCTAGATTACATGCACTAGCTATTGTAACTGCTTCTAAAAAGGGATCCACATTACACTGTTCCAAGAACATAGATCTGAATTTCATGGACGCCTGAGCCAAAATGTCTACGTCCGAGATGCAATACTCTACAATTTCCTTTTGAAAATCAAAAACATAGTTTGCTAGTGTCTGCTCGTTATGCCATTTTTCAAAGTCTTTGTGGCCCTTATCGAACATAGAATCTGGACAATAAAACTGTTTAGCGGGTATCGGTCCTTTATAGTTTTGATTTTCTAATGTATTGAAAAGGTGAGGAAAGTAACCCTTCTTCTTTTCAGGGGGTAAATCGAAAGCCTTCGGAAGAGCAGACAGGGCCATTGGAAAGTAATTTAACGAATCTATGAACCTTACATTGTCCATCTCCATCAATATGATCTTGGTTCCTCTCATAATAAGTTTTGGCGTGAACTTAGTATGATGAATAACGTACTTTAGAATAAACTGAAAGTCAAATGAAGATCCGTTGTGAGCGAGTAAGCATAAGTGCTTGTATCTTTTCCTGATTTCTATGACATAATCCATAAACTGATTGATAGGATCTTCTTTAAAGATACGGGTATGGGAACCACAATTTTCACAAGATTGCCCTGTAATACATTTATGACAAAACTGCTGACTTACACACAAGTTAACTTTGTGGACTTTAGTTTCTGAATCATTTGCAAGACTCTCGTCTTGGCGGGTTTCTAAATCAAAAAATATGAACAAAAAGTCTTTACTTTTTGGTGTACCCCTATCAACCCTCATAAAACACTGATGATTGGGAGGTTTGTATTCTACACAAATATTACAAAACACTTCACCACACATATGTACTGATTTTCTAGCCCTAAATCTAATAATCTTACCACATTCAGTACACTTTTTAATAGAGTTGCAACGATCACCTTGGTGGGCAATGAAACAAACTTGATTTTTAAAGTGAAGATTGCAGTTGGGACAGGTTATTCCTCCATATTGTAATTTACAAGGTGGGGATACTGTTTGACACGCTGGACATATATTTTCACATCTATGATTTCCTTTGTGATCATAAGGAACGTGACATCCTTCACAAAAGAAATTACAAGCGAAAGCAGCTGTTAGGCTAGTGATTACGTTGAAATGGCCTTCACTAAATAATAGGTTTATTTTATACACAGCACTTTCATTTTCACCACAAAAATACACATCACGACCTTTCCTATTGAAATTGTACACTGTAATCTTGTATTTCTTCAAATGGTCCTGAAATTTTTCTAATTCGGGGATCCCTGCTCCATTCTCTGGAATTACCACCCTTGCTTTAGCCATTAGTTTTTCGGCCCTAAATAATTGTCTTTTCCCCAAGTCTTTTCTAATAGCCTTGTACTGGGGATCTTTCTTAGCATGAGCTTTGCCTACAATTAATGCTCTAGCTAAACATAAATTATCGGAATTTTTTATCACTACTATCCCCTTTCGTGCACTGGACTCTTCAACAAAATTATTATAAAAACCTGATCTTCTTTGACCACCACGGCCCACGGGGAGGTTAACTCTAGTACATTCAATTTTGAATGTATCTGTTGAATTAATTGACTCAGCATTGCTCTGAATAATACCACCGAAAATATCCCAAATAATATCCCCATCCACTTGACTTACCGGTTGGAAAGCTATATACCCTGGTTCCTTATTTTTTAGATTTAAGCTTGTTAGTGTAAACCCTAATTGATCATTATCTGTGGATTCAGCTTTCATTTTTTCAACAAAACTTGCAAAACCCAATTTGAGCCATTCAATTTCTGAAATGCCTTCAGGAACAGGATTAAATTTAAAGGTAGTCCTATAACCGTGCAATCTAAAGTGCTTAACGTATGACTCCTCTGTATTTACTACATTTATAGGATTCATATTTACTAGTACAAAAAGTTGCACAAAAGAAGAAAGATTCAGTGGGTTATCAGCGCTTTTTACGAACTCTACTGAAAACCGTTATAACTGTTTCGTCCTCACAGTTCAAAAGTCAAAATAAGACTGAATGAATATTCCCCAACACAGCCCTTATATACTCTTGTTACAGACTGTGATTAGCCGAAAATAACCGAACATTTACGAACTCTTCTGAAATAGGTTCGGTGTCTCCCAGGTCAACTGTCTATATTAGACTGAAAGAGTACACTTCCAAAAATCTATAAGGTACTAACTGTTAGGAACCTTAAAAAAGAACGGTTTTAGTACGTTGTATTATAATAAATATGCTGCGATCAGGGGATTACCAGCGCTTTTTACGAGCTCTGCTGTAAGCAATTGTAGCTGCTTGCTCCTAACAGTTCAAGTGTTTAAATTAGACTGAATTAATAGACACCAAGAAAGCCCTTTTATACTGTTATTACAATCCGCGATTAGCAGAAAATAACCAAAAATCCTTCCGAAACAAGATCAGTGTCTCACAGGTCAAATGTCTATGTTAGACTCAAAGAGTACACTCCCAAAATCTATAAGGTACTACTGTTAAGAACCTTACAGAGAACGGTTTTAGTACGTTTTATTACAACGAATAAGTTACGGTATGTGGATTATCAGCGCAGTTTACGAGCCCTGCCGTAAGCAGTTAGTTGTAGCTGCTTGCTCCTCACAGTTCAAGTGTTTAAATTAGGCCGAATTAATAGTCACTAAGAAAGCCCTTTTATACTGTTATTACAATCCGCGATTAGCAGAAAATAACCAAAAATCCTTCCGAAACAAGATCAGTGTCTCACAGGTCAAATGTCTATGTTAGACTCAAAGAGTACACTCCCAAAATCTATAAGGTACTACTGTTAAGAACCTTACAGAGAACGGTTTTAGTACGTTTTATTACAACGAATAAGTTACGGTATGTGGATTATCAGCGCAGTTTACGAGCCCTGCCGTAAGCAGTTAGTTGTAGCTGCTGGTTCCTCACAATTCACGTGTTTAAATTAGGCTAGATTTATACTCGTCTGGAATGCCCTTTTATACTGTTGTTACAATCCGTGATTAGCCGAAAATAGCCGAAAATTCTCGATCTCTTCCGAAACAGGTCCGTGTCTCACGGGTGAACTGTCTATATTAGATTGAAAGAGTACACTGCCAAAAATCTATAAGGTACTACTGTACACAACCCTACAGAGACCGATGTTTGAGTGATAACTTTGACAAATCGCCTAAAATGTACTGTAATAATGTACTTATTAAAAATAATTTCGCAGAAAAAATATACAATAGTATTAATAATACCTAATTTCCTATCACAAAGATTGGAATAAAGAACTGTATCATTAAGTAATCCTGAATTATTTCTAACTCCACGTTATTGTACTGTTGTTAAAAATCTTATAAAACACTGTTTTGCAGTCTAACGTTCAAAATAAATTTTAAATAAATAGTAAAAACCATGTTTGAGATTAGGTTGTTAATTAAATATTTGCTTAATATACAGATATAATATATCCGAAAATTGATGTAAGAATAAAAATAAACGAGTAAATACTTATCTTTGTTAAGATAATAACACACCAAAAACACTTCATTAACTTCACAACAAAAACACTCCATTAACTACACAACACAAACCTTCATTAAGTACAAAACACTAACTATAAAATGTCAACCGATTTCACTATAATATTTTATTCTTATACGACACTTTGATAACTCAAAATAAACCGAACCGTTGAAAAACACAGTGGTTACAAAACCCATAATATCCTTTGCGGAGACTGCAAGAGTTATCGTAACCGCAACTTCCTTACACAGCCTTATCTGAGAATTCAAACGTTTTTAATGGGATTTTTATAAACTTTTTAATTTAGAATTACATATAAACACATAATAAATTTGTGAATGGAATGTTGACGTGTAAAGTAAAAGATGTGTTATGAAAGATGTGCTGTAATAAATTTACAAAATAGTATGACGCTCTACTAGTTATTTAACACAAGTCTACGGATTTTACTAGGCCCAAAAATCTCACTCATAAAGAAACAAATTTACCCTTCGAAGAGGTTTTAGCCAGCGAGGTATATTGCGCTGTAGATTTTTATAGGAGAATAGTAAGAGTTGAAGAATAAAAAACCTAATCTAGTTTATGACACCGTTTTTCTTCATAACAAACACCAAAACAAGACCCGAAGGTAATATGTTATTTCAAATTAGCGTAGGCAAGGCAGATTAATGATAACTTTATGATTGATGTCCAAACACATTAATGTCCAAAACCCTATGACTCTTATGAAATCCTCGCGCTTCTATGTATAAAATAATAAATTATGTAGCTATTATATTATAAATTATCTTTAATTGAGACAATCAGGAAAAATACCGTTTACGCTAAGTAATTAATACACTTAGAGTTGACAAAATAATACCACCCTCACTCTCTCGAAAATAAAAGTCGAAGTTCCAATGTACGAGGAGGAGGATACGATTTTCTAACTCACTTCACTCGAAATATCAGTTTTATGTATAGGCTATCGATATTCATAATTTTACTCCTGATATAACAGGTATTAAAACTTTAACTCTGCCCACGTATTCACGCTGCAACAATCCTAACTGTATTTCCACTAGACTAAATTAAACAAATTGTAAGTAACCCCTGTGCACTAGAGTAGTAAAATCTAATAGGCTGAGTCTAAACGACAATTTTCCCGGTCTCTCTGCCTTACAAGTTCCTTATACTTAACTAAATTCCTCTGGTTTAAATTGTTTTAAATGATTGCCTAACATAATATAACATAATATGATAGGTATAAAAGTCAAATATAGACAGAATAAACTTGTACTTACGTATTCACGCAGATCAAACTTGGAACTGAACTGGCATCTGAGAATCGAAACTGAAGGTTTTTATAGTAGGGGTAGCTATGTAGACTAGGGGGTGATAGCTTATAAATGTCACGGCTATTTTTGCTAGACCAACGCTATGCACTTACATGTGAACAGATGTCTGTTTGTATACTGGTAAACGTATATTTATTTTTGTAAGACCCCCACTATGCAATTTATTGCATACGAGCATATGTGCATGTGTTTGGGAATTGGCATTCGCTATATTATGTTCTTTGCTAAACTAAAAAAAAAAAGTTAGGTTGCTGTCAGCCCACGCTGAAAAACTGGAAGTCTAACGGTTAAAGCTCAATTTGGTGCATTTTATATTAAAAAACAAGATAGTGGACTTTTGGGACGCATGTTGGGGGTTATTATGCAAGCCTAGCGGTTTAAAAACAAGCCTCGCGGTTATAACACAATACGGTGTAATTTAAGCTGAAAACCATATGACTGGCAGGTATAACACAAGTATGTGCAGCTTACTCTACCAAAAACAAAGATGGCTGACGAGTAGGTCGCAAGTCTTTGCAGTTTATGTTGAAAAACAAGAAGGCGGTCAGTTAGGCCACAAGTCAATGTAATTTACAATAAAACCCAAATGCTGTCATTTATGTCGCAAGTCTGTGAAGTTTACTCTACCAAAAACATAGATGGCGGTCGGTTAGGCCCCAAGTCGTTGCAGTTTATGTTGAAAAACAAGAAGGCGATCGGTTAGGCCACACGTTGGTGCATTTTACGTTGAAAACCAACATTTTGGCAGTTATGCGCAATTCTGTGCATTTTACTGTACTAAAAACAAAGATGGCGGTCGGTTAGGACACAAGTCGGTGCAGTTGAAGTTATAAATGGACGATTCTGATTGGTCGAGAAACGGTCACGTGACCAAATGGACGATTCTGGTTGGTCGAGAATAACTCCATAAGAGCCCATGTTAAGACCAAATCCCTGCGATGTCTACTCACAATCTTTTTGATATCACACGATGCCCAAAACATTTTCGTAACATATCCAGCGTTTCATTAGAAGTATGACACGTTGCGTTATTCTGTTGGAACCAGCAATTACGTTCGTGTAAATCTAACAAAGCTATACATTTTTCAATTAATTTGCGATAAACCACACCATCTACAGATTTGTTTTTCGAGTTAAGGCGATGACGATTCACAGTAAAGCCACACACACACACACACGCGCGCGCGCGCGTACGTCAGTTTTGGTTTTTGGTTTTGGTTTTACGTCAGCTTCTTCAAACAATTTTTATATTTTGTTTTATGCGTGAAAGTGTTAGGGGCTTGGGGAAAACTCGGACTTAAAACAACCAAGGTTTGAGCTCATTCACTAATTTTGGATTATTCAGTACATTGGGGTACTCAAAGCTTAAAATAAAATCTTATACCAATGACTACATAACCTTATATATTTATGTAGTCATTGCTTATACCAATAAATTACCGTAATCAACTTCTCACGGTGTTCCTCAAGTGTATGTATTTAACCCTACCTTATTTCTTTTCCTTTGAAAGTGTTTACAAACTGTATAAATTAGATTTAAATTAAACGGAAGCGAGACACATAATTTGAGAAAATTATACTAACTGCATTTTAAGGAAATTTTATATAAATAGAACGCTTTCTCGTAAATATGATAAAATAACCAAAGATATATTTAAACACAGATTAGATATTTACAAGACGGAAAAGAATCTTTGATCAATGTCAAATTCCAACTCAACATGATAAACAGTTTTAATAGTTTATTTACAATGATTTTATTGTAATGAATTTTGATACTGGGTTTTTTTCCAAATTACTTCAGGGCGTAACTGTTTTAATTGTTAGAGGAAATAGTTTTTATTTTAGAGAGAAGCTATTTTGGGGGAGAGTTGAAATCAAAATGTAACAGACGTAGGTATTTTGAAAGCTGTTTCAGTATTTTTTGATTATAATTCAACAGCATTGCAACAAAAGTGGATATTTAATTTTCATCTGACACTAAGATTCTAATTAACCAAAAATTTAAAATATACTAAGTCTTTAAAACTTACAAATCAGCTGATTCATAAAATCAATTTGAGGTTAGTTTAAAATGTTATCTATTATTTCTGGTTTCACATATAGGATTGCTATGTTAACTTCCCAGTATACTAAGTATAGGGTAAGTTTGGTAATCTAAAAAAGTGTCGACCTACTTTTTTTGACTGATCTTCACGTTTTTTTTTTTTTTTTTTTTTTTTTTTTTTTTTTTTTCTTTTCAGAAAACCGAAAAAGTAATTTTCAACACACCCTCCGTAGTTTTTGTACGTAAGCACGATATCGACCATAAAAGTTAAGATAGGAACAAGAATTTTTGTGTACCCTATTGAAATACAAAAAAATAACATTTTAAACAGTTTTTTGTTCAAATCTCTTGTGTTATTCAATTTAAAACACTAAATTAGATAACAATTTGCAAATTTTAATTCTGCATGTAATGATACCCACATAGTATGACTATGTATGGTAATGTGAGAAAGTTAGTGCAAAATTTTTCATTGATTTTTAGTTTAATATGTATGTGAGAGAGTTTGTGTAATATTTATGCTTTGATTATTAGTTTGACTATGTGTGGGAGTATGAGAAAGTTAATGCAAAATTTTTCATTGATTATTAGTTTTAATATGTATGGGTATGTGAGAAGGTTTGTGCAATATTTTTGCTTTGATTATTAGTTTGACTATATTTGGGAGTGTGAGAAAGTTAGTGTAATATTTTGCATAGATTTGTAGTTTTAATATGTATGGGTATGTGAGAAGGTTTGTGCAATATTTCTGCTTTGATTATTAATTTGACTATGTATGGGAGTATGAGAAAGTTAGTGCAATATTTTTTATAGATTTTTAGTTTAATATGTATGGGTATGTGAGAAGGTTTGTGCAATATTTTTGCTTTGATTATTAATTTGACTATGTATGGGAGTATGAGAAAGTTAGTGCAATATTTTTTATAGATTTTTAGTATGTATGGGTATGTGAGAAGGTTTGTGCAATATTTTTGCTTTGATTATTAATTTGACTATGTATGGGAGTATGAGAAAGTTAGTGCAATATTTTTTATAGATTTTTAGTATGTATGGGTATGTGAGAAGGTTTGTGCAATATTTTTGCTTTGATTATTAGTTTGACTATGTATGGGAGTATGAGAAAGTTAGTGCAATATTTTTTATAGATTTTTAGTATGTATGGGTATGTGAGAAGGTTTGTGCAATATTTTTGCTTTGATTATTAATTTGACTATGTATGGGAGTATGAGAAAGTTAGTGCAATATTTTTTATAGATTTTTAGTATGTATGGGTATGTGAGAAGGTTTGTGCAATATTTTTGCTTTGATTATTAGTTTGACTATGTATGGGAGTGTGAGAAAGTTAATGCAATATTTTTCATAAATTTGTAGTTTTAATATATGGGTATGTGAGAAAGTTTGTGCAATATTTTTGCTTTGATTATTAGTTTGACTATGTATGGGAGTGTGAGAAAGTTAGTGCAATATTTTTTATAGATTTTTAGTATGTATGGGTTTGTGAGAAGGTTTGTGCAATATTTTTGCTTTGATTATTAGTTTGACTATGTATGGGAGTCTGAGAAAGTTAATGCAATATTTTTTATAGATTTGTAGTTTTAATATGTATAGGTATGTAAGAAAGTTTGTGCAATATTTATGCGAGAGCATATATTATTGTATGTATACACTGAATCATCGCACATTCTCTCTCCATGCTGTCCGTTGTCGTCTATATACATACTTGATTCGAGTGAGGTACGATGACGTAACATGTACGTGACGCAAGATTTCATTAAAACATCCAACCAATAAAGTACCCAACCAGCCAATAGAAGTTTTCACTTCAAAAGTAGGTTTTTGAAATGATATTAAATTTGTCATTTCAAAAACACACTTTACAACATTTCATAGCTGACGAATGGTCAGCACATCGAGTTCCCGTCACCGTAATTCTAGCTTATGTCGCCAGGATTCTCTAATTGTAGCTTCCCATACCTCACGTTGCTGGATCAACATCATAGCTTTTGTAAGCCTTCACGGGGATCAAATCTGGAACTATATAAACATAAAACGAGCTTACTAACCACTATCGGTTTCACGTATTTTCTATCACAGTAAAATCGTATTAATTGGTAAGATAAACACAGTGCAAAAATAAAGGGTTTGAAGCTTTTACTCTTGATGTTGTGTTCAAGTGTACAGTAGCTGTTATTTATTCTTACTTCTCGGTGTATGTGTGTTGTTAGTAGACTTTAATAATGCGTCTGATTTATTTTATACATCAGTTGTGTTATATTTTCTATTCTTTCTTTTGCTTTTATATTTTTCTTCCTATAATTTTTCGAATGTAAAATTCGCTAGGACCCTTCAGTTTCAGCGGGATAATGTGGGACAACGGCCCCCCCCACATGATCATGCACTGTGTGAATGGATGTAAGAGAGTTTGTGCAACATAAATAATTAACAGGCGCCTAAATGACGAACGTCAATTACATGGTTGATATCAACACCAGTACCAAAGGTCAAAATAATGTTATAAAGAACTATTTGGAAAGATGCCAGAAATTTGTCAGGTCACATATTGTGTTGGACCTAATGTTCCATTTGTGCTGGTGAAATTGTGTCTGCTTGTTTAGTGGTGTGGTTGAAATAAAAAAAGATCTGTACAGTGCCTAGTTACCAAGTAAGTGGTATTTCTAATATATGTAAGAATCCCCCGAAACTTTAGAAACACTCGATTATAGGTTATGCATTGAAAGATGAAGCAAACTGCGTTTAAAATGACTGCCTGTTATAGAGTGTACTAGAAATCTGGTAACATCTACAGCATGTTCCAAAAATTCAAAAACATGATTTTGGCCAATTTATAAAACACCATTTTCTTAAGATTTATTAAAAGTGTGCTTTAAAACGTTTTAATTTGGTCTTCACCAAGTACGAAGTTAAACTTCCTTACATGTACAAGATGTCCCAAAAGTTTTGAAAGTCTGTATACTTTGGTAATAGTCTATTATATTTATGAAAGATGAAACCAACTTGTTTAAAATAACTTTACTTGTTCTATCTATAGACTGTGTCAGAAATCTGGTAACACGTACAGGATGTTCCAAAAATGCCCAAAAAATTATTTTTTAAACTTTTTAAATATATCACTCAAATTTTTCCGTTTTATTAAAACTGAATTTAAAACGTTTTTGATTTTGTCTTCTACTTTTTAAAATTTTAACAGATTTGAGATCGTCTTACAATTTTTTCCTATAAGGTGTAATATGAGTATGCAATTTAAATTCAAATTAGAATTCCTTAATACAGAGTATTTTGGGCATATATTGGCCATGTCATGGAATTTTTTTAATAATTGAAGTTTTATGGTTACCTGCTGTAAAAACAAAATTGGTATTTTTTCAAAATCAATTCTCCCTATTTAGATCAAGTTTTGCTCAAGTAGAGCCTTTACGGGTGCAAACGAAACATATTGGTTGGTATCTCTCACAAAATGCCGGTTCGTGATTTTTCGGTAAAAAAACATTTAAAAATCGAACTTGGTTTTGTTATAAAATACTTAATTTCTCAAAATTGGCTCAACCAATTTTGTTAAAATATTATTGAAATGTGAAATTAATGACAGAAACTTGTGTGCAAAATCGCAACTAAAAAGGTATTACAGTTCAGGAATAACTGCCAAAAAACGAAAATGAAATAAAAATAATCAAATTCGACTTACGTTGAGGACGTGTTTATGGTACAAACAAAGCGAGTTTAGACTCTTATTTTAATATATATATATATATCCTGGGAGATCTCGTGAAACTTTCCCCGTAGGTATTGTGAAGCTTGAAAGGAAATCCTTTGACACTTAATAGACTGTGAGGTCATAGTAATAAAAACGCAAGAATTTAGGGAAAATACTAACTAGAAGTGCAAGAGTATCTCTGAATTGTCTTCAGATAAATATATATATATATATATATATATATATATATATATACAGTATATGAATTTTTTTACCAGCATTGCACCAACAAACTTTCTCCAGAGCTCAAAGCATGTACAATTACGGTATGTCCCAAAATAAACAGTACTGGAACTGAATCAGCTGTGTCAACTTTTGATTCTTGACACGTCTTCGTGATTATTATTTCTTTCTTATTTGAGGTTAGTTTTTATTGACATGGTGCTAACTACTGCAGAGAAATCTTTAATCGTAGAGCATTATTTTCGCTCATATGGAATTGGACGTGCGGGTGAGCTAAGTTTGTCACACACTGCATTACGTTTTCAGGAACATTTTCACAAAAACCCGCCTTGTAATGCTGTGATTAATATTGTTGTTCAAAAAATTGGAAGAACAGGTTAGTGTTTTGACACAGAACAAGGGCTATTTGGGTCGCCCAAAACTATGAAAATTCAGGTCTGTACAAATTAAAACCACGGAAGATTGTTGCAGCAAGTGTTACAGTCACCAAAAAGAAGCCTAAACCGAACATCTTTGAAACTGAATATAAGCAATACGTCGTTGAGAAGAATGTTTAAAAACAATGGTGATTTTCTCTACAAGATACAAACTGGGCAACCTTTGAACTGTATAAACAAAACAGTCAGAATTCAGTACTGCGCTTCAATGTTTGCCATGTACTATGGAGAACCATAGTACTATGAATATCATGTGCACCTTAATGGTTTCATAAATTATCAGACAACACGTTTTCTTGGGTTTGAACGTCCTGACCGTGTTGTATAGAGGCCACACCATAATAATCGTTTAACCATTTGGTGTGTTGTGTCAGGGAGAGGCATAATTGGTCCATACTTTGTTCCAGACAATAATGGAAATCCTCTTACTATAAATCAGGACCGATATAGGGTCATTCTTGATCATTTTATAGGAGACGTTAGGAGATTTTGTCATGCCCGAAACCTGTCTTTTCGTTCACAATGGTTCCAGCAAGTTGGCTCAACCAGTCACACTGCCTTAACCAACATTGCTTTCCTACAAGAAACTTTTGGCAACCGCCTTATCTCTCTTAGAACAAATTTTCCATACCCAGCCCATTCCCCCGATCTTACACCACCTGATGTCTACATTTGGGGAATGTTGAAGGAGAAGATTTTCCATGAAGACCCACCAGCTACCATCGTCCAATTCTAGGTAAAAATAACCATGTGTATAAACAATCCCTCTTCAACAAAATGATGCAAAACCTTCAAAAATAGTACGAGTGTTGCCTAAAACTGAATGGAGGTCATATTGAACATGTTATTACCCGAGTCTAACTGATTTTGCTTCTTTTTACTTATAGTCTATATGTTGCTAAAACTATGTAAATAAAAATCTTACAATTTCAGTAGTGTTTATTTTGGCACATAGTGTATAACAGATATCTGCACTTATTAAGACAACAGCTAATGAGTATAGACTGTGTTGGGGGATACATTTGATGTTTGAAGTTAGTTTTACTTACATAAATAATTGTAAATAAATTTTAGGTGTTTTAATAATAGTGCTGTTTGTAGATAGAATCAGTAAACTTTTTATATGTTATTAATTGATAAGTAGACTTTGCATTTCATCAAAACAAAGTAGTTAATTTAAGTATTGTAAGATAGCTGCTCTCTCCCCAATATTTATTAATGGCACCTCAAAACAGGCATTGCTTTTGTTGGTCACCTATCTTTCACGGCATTAATATGATACAGATGATGTAAACATTCTCTTTGTAAAGCAAAAAGTATTGTAATTTAGTTATGTTTTAGTTTTTACCAGTGTGTTTTAGTTTACATTTGTTGGGTTTGGTTTGGTTGGTTGGTTGGTTCTTCACATCACACAATTTATGGTAGCTATGCAACTGAGAAAATCTCAAGGAAAAAAGAGGATAAAAAAGATCCCTTTAATGGAGGCAAAGCAGATCTCCCTAACTACACCCCTAACCCACAATCCATGTTGTTTTCAAATTTACTAACAAGTTCTTTACATGCGACTACACTCCCTCAAACTGTTACGAATACGAAACTTTCTTAACCCGGCTGATAAACTCCGTTCACATTCATAATAACACTAAATCAATGTAATGCGTGTTTGTAAAGGTAAAGTCATGATGGATTTAATTAAAGCAATTAACCAACTAGTTAAGTTTACCTCCAACTAGATTCCCTTGTTTGAAATTACCCAACAATGAGAAAATTCTTTGCTGTGGCATGAAATAAATACCAATGAAAATAAGAGCTGATATTTTAATAAATCCCAATTATATATACATACAATAACAAGTTTTTCTCGGGGATTGGACATCAAATAATGAAACTACAATCATTTAAACTTTTAACTTACTTTTGAAAGATGTAGTATTATGTATTTTTTATTATCCAGTGCATTTTAAAATCTATTGTATCACACAACTAATGTAATTTTTATTGTAATTTCATTCCAAGATGATTAGTAATTGTTACAAGTATTAATGAAATATTTTTGTTAACAGGTATTTCAGGTAAAATGGAAATAACTATATTACTTTACTCAATTTTAATTTTGGTTATGTTGACAACATCATCTGTCAGAAGTCAGATGACAGGTGGAAATCAAACTTTACGCCATTCATATTTTCGTCTTCCACAAACTTTAGCGCCTATAAATTACACGTAAGTTATTCAACATATAATTTTTTTAAATTTTTTTCTTCATGTTAAAAACCGAACTTCTTGGTCATCATCACTTTATAAAAAAAAAGAAGAATAGAGCATAAAATTAAGATTCCTAGTACAGTACTCAAATAGTCTAATAGCATCAGGATCGGAAAAGAACAACAGTTGGTCAAGAGAGACCTGATAGGGAAAATGAAAGATACTAACCCAAGACTACATGAAAAAGATGGAAATACAGCTAAACCTGTACTTGCTATAAGTAACCCACTGATTGGAAAAAAGCTTTAAACACTGTGTTGTATTAATAACAATAAATCAACTTTATAACAGTAGAAAAGTTAGAACCATAGTATTCTTATTTCCACTTGACCTCTAAAACAAAATATAATTTTAAAACACCTAAAAAAATATATAGGATGATTGAAAAAGGCGTGACCACTGTTTTATTTTATTGGTTCAAAAATTACAAAAAAGTAAACCAAATTTTGGTAATATATAAAGAATTATGGGATAAACCTATGTTGTATTTCTTGGAAAATTAAAATTTGAGAATAAATTTAAAAATTAGTAATTCAACCCTGACCACCATCGAATTTAATCACAAGTTTGTTGATAAGTAAATGACAAAAGGGAAAGTTTTATTAAGCAATGTGGCAGTATTCAATCTACTAAGTAGTAAATATATTTTGATTTAAACATGCCTCCTAAATCTAGTAGGAGTCAAATTGCCGACACATTTGTAGCAAATTGAGACTCATTTTAAGTAAACAACAGTATTGCGCTCTGCCAAAGTAACTATATCTTTGTTTCTAAAAACATAGTTAGTCCACTATAATTTTAGAGAAATTTCACTGTTTCTTGGCATGTTTTACTTGATAATATGTACTTATTTCTTACAGAATGCATATTATTCCATTTCTTGACGAAGGCAACTTCTCAGCGACAGGGGAAGTGTGGATAACTTTAAACTGTAAAGAAGATACAAACAATATTGTGTTTAATATAAACAATATGACCATAGATACAGCTAGTGTATATGTGATTCAAGTAGTCGAACCACGAGTTAACTTATCTGTGATTAAACAAGTATGTATGATTTAAATAGAAAGATGTTATAATGCATGTATTATTTAAAGACGAGTTAATTTTTTAGTTTCTTACATATAGGTCATGTGATGGATTAAAAATTGATGTTGAATTTTTTTGAGGATGTATCCATGTTGAGATCTGTAAGTTCAAAAAAATAATTTTTGTAATGATGTCTGTCTTGTATGCAATGTTCTACAACCCAAACTTGTGGACGGATTTTAATTAACTTTAAAATGGTCATATTATAAAGATATTTACTGTCATGTAATTTATTGTGATGTGAAATTAATTTTTATTCGCCACACTTTGTGCGAAAAAATTATAAAAATATAATTTCGTAAAGATTAAATGCTCAATTTATCATCTTTAATACTGGAAAAATCAAATTAAATAAACAAACCCACTTTCAAACATTTACAATGCAAAATTACTTATTCTCATTAAATTACAAGCTGTTCCTATATATTTACAAATGTGGGTCTTGTTAGGAATAGGTTAATGTTAGGTTAATTAATTAATTTGTAAATTATGTGAGGAAGAACTCATGTTAACAAAGCTCAGAATGACCCAACTATTGTGAAACAATTAAAAAAATGTTGAAATGCTTGACTTGCAACGGAAGTAGGGCACCAGAGGCAACAAAAGATATATATAAGCGGTCAGCACGATATGGAGGGGATCTTTTTGGAGCTTTTGATGATACCGGCTGTGTCGCTAGCCGTGGTGCAGAAAATTAGCCCAGGAAATCTACTCTACAAAAAGTAAGCAAGCATTTTTATATGTAAAGTCACCAGTAAATGAAATCAGTAATCTCATTTGTAATAAGAGTAACAATAGTTGGAATACTTCTGGGTTTTGAATAATGAATATTTAGTTTAAGTATTGCTCTTTTGTATTTGTACTTAATTGAAAGAAAGATAGATGTGTATTCATGTCAATAATAAAAGTAATTAGTATACTGAACCACTGATTGTCAATCTAAAAGAAAGAACCTAGGCAGTTTGAAGGGCCGTTCATAACAGTCTATTTACTATATATTTGTGGGTCTTAATATCAGGTTTTCTGGTTTGTTGACATTTATTTGTTAATTAACTATGAATTTAAATTTACTCTTAAATCCTTACAACTAAACAGGAAATAATAAACTACAATATCTTATGATCAAATAGCTTCTGTCAAAATTTCTTATTAATTTAAATTCATTTATTTTAATGATTAACTAAAGTTTCTTTTTTTCAACAGTGTCCATTTACTATTTTGTAGTAAATTAGATTGTTATTTGAATTTTTTGTATTGCTTGGCTTCAATTAGGCTACATCAGATGAAATTTGTTACTTTGACTCTTTAACACATTTTAGTGTTGAAAATTCTTACTGTTCCAATTGATCTTGGATGAAATTGAAGAATTAACTCTTCTTTATAAACTCTGTACCTTACACTACTTATTTCAACGACAACAAAAACACTTTTTCAACACTTTTTCAATATTGCAAATTTAGTGTCATTTTCCTTCATCGACCATTTTAAGAGTGTGTTTGTGATGTAGTTAACCTCAGTGCTTTTTTAATTATTATTTATATCAATTATTTCTTCACCATTTATATTGAATTTCCTAACTTAACCCTCTTTACTAGCTTAATATTTTCAAATCATTACAACATGAACCTGATGTTACGGGGTCCTTGCTGCTGGCTCCGAATTACTGGGTTCCAGGGCAGTGGCATGTCCAACTGCTGCTGTCAAGATGGCAGGCAGCGCAAGTTCCTCTGGGAAACACAGAAAGTAAATAAGCAAGCAAACAATTTATTTGTATGTTTCACGTTTATTGATATATGAAAAGAAACTCTACTGACTCAAGGCTACATGCTAACCTTACTGATATGGAGATAAAGGCAAGAGTATGAGTTCTGTAGTTCTCAATTTAGGCCCTGGACAGTCTTCCAGTTCGTAGTCTAGAGCAAGTGTATTCCTATATATACCCTGTCACGCTCTTCTTCTATAAACACCATTAGTTAATATTGACCGTTTAAGATTTGTATTGTCTACAAATTATAGTTTGGATGTTTATGAACAAATTCCAGCATGGTATAACAATTTAGCCTTAAATTTCAATAAAATTACAGAAGGCTGCATGTATTAGTTTCATCTTGGTGTTGTGCACTCTTAATTAACAACTGTAGTGTGGTGGGGATGACAAGAATGTGGGCGTAAAAAAATGTGTAGTTTAACTCTACCACAGACGTTCACTATCTGCTAACTTAACTATATTAGCTTCAGTAGGATGCAACACACACACTTTGGCTTGATTGAGTCAAATGAAGGGAAAATGCTGGCATAGTAGGTTGTAGAATTATTACTATAGAAACAAAGACATGTTACCACTAGTGGGGGCAAGTCTTCTCCGTAATCGCTGCATTTGACACTTCACTGACATTTATTTTAAGTATTCTCACCACAGTACCAGGTACATACACACTTGTCCCAGTTGGTTCAATGCCCTCAAGTTATAAACTATCTGTATATAGCACACCAGGCTACTCTGACCTTCCTTCAAGGATAGCCAGTAGTTCCTATAAAGCATCACTAGTTAAAAGAAACCTTTTTTACTACAATTTGATCCATCCCCTCCATCAACATGGATCACATTTGCAAGTATATCGTTTAGCCATTCACGTGATTACTTCTTTTCCACTGATCTCATTTAACATTAAGTAACCTTCTTCAGAACAACATTCAACGGTGGTAGGTCTAAATGGAGCTCCATTGTCACAATCAGTGTAGATTTCACACACACACATGACGTTATTTCCATCGTACATTATCTTAACTGAAATATGAGCAGTTCTCTGAATAACAATTTTTCGATAAATATACAACAATCAAAATTATCATACTAAAATGAATTTTAGAAATTCTGACGTGAGCACTACAAGGATTTCACTTAGTCTATTCCAATAAGATTTTTTCGTTCAATATTATTAACCTTATTGTTCAACTGTAAAGGACTTAAGAGGAATTTATTTTAATTTTAAAGGCAAGCTGTTAAAAAAAAACTTAATCCTACAATGTAATATTTGTTCAGTGACTTGGTTAATCTACAATAGGGAACATCGATAAGCCGAATGAATGCTTCTAGTTTTATTCATATGTTTGTAAATTTATATTAATAACTTTTAATTTTCTTCTTTTTTAAAGCTGATTAATTTCTTGGTTGTTATCGCCCTATATAAAAATAAATAGAAAAGAACATAAAATAATGTCCTCTAGTCCTTGAATTGATTGATTAATCAATCAATAAATCTAGCCTTTGAATACTCTAGTAGTGCTAGGATCAGAAGACAACAAGAATTGGTCAAGAGAGACTGATAAGAAAGATGAAAAATAGGGATCTAACCTAAGACTACATGATCAAGCCAAAGAGCACACTTTAGTGAGTATGGGCTTGGCTGTTCCGAGGGAACCTTTTTTCATGTTGTTTTAGGTTTAAGACTACATCCCTCTCTTTTATCATCCTATCAGAGCTGCTCCCTTGACCAAGTCCTGTTTTTTTTTTTGTTTTTTTTTCCGACCGTGATACTATTAGAGTAGTCTAGGACTGAAGGTCTTTTATTTTGTGCTCTTTTTTTCTCGTTTTCTTATAAAGAGATGATGGCCGAGAGATTTTTCGCATTTAAACAATAGGGAGGAGGAACTATTTTATAAACGTTTTTAGTGCTTCTTTTTAAGGCAATGTTAACTGAGAGGTTTTTCACCTGTAAACGGCAAGAAATACATCTTTTATATTAAAAACTATTAATTTTTATATATATACGCACAATAATTGGTAAGAACAAATTTCTTTAAAATAATATAAGATTACAATTTTATTTCGCAGATTTTTTTTTTTTACATCATTGTCTTTAATTTCTATAAATGTAATATTAATTTGTTTTAAATCATCCTTAGTATTTCACTCCTACAATTTAAATAACTTTTATGTTACTTCTTGTTTTGTTTTTATCTACACTAATTAAACTTTGTTTACAGTATGAAGACAAGGAAACTCAAACTTACACAGTCGATGTGTATCCAGGACTTGTCACTGGTAAGATATACAAGATACACATGAAATATGTCGCAGTACTCAATGATATTCTGCAAGGATTTTATAGGAGCAGCTATTTGGATTCAATCACAGGAAAACGAAGGTTTGAGTATTTTTTATTTTCTTTATAAAATTAGGATACCATGATGTTGTCTTAAATACCTAGAATTTAGCAGATAGGTAGGTGTCAATTGGGAAATGTCTTCAAAAAATACCAAACTGTAAAAACTAATACTTCTAATGTTTTACACCATTTTATTGGCACCAGTGAGTGAAGAAGACATCATTAAAGCAATAACTAGGTAAATTAAGGAAAGCATATAGAAGAAATCTCAATTTGTCTCTTAAAACAAATGGTATCTTACTTAGCCCAAGGGCGCCTCACCAGGGTGAGGCCCTCCCACCAGTTTTATAATGTTGTATAATTATTACCTCATAAAAGTAGAATAAAATAGTGGTTTATATCGGTTAAAAAAGCAATAGAATAAATAATATTTGGTATTGAGTTGACTGTCTAGTTTTCTATTTAATCTGACTGGTATCAAAACTTTGATCCTCCCCCATTTCAATTTCTGAAATTTACTCACTCCATATTGCATTTTAATTTTCTTATGAAAATTTAATTTTCTCCATACTCACTTCAATTTTTTTATGGCATTTACCCTTAATATTTGAGTTATCGAAAAATGAGGAGGGGGGGACTAAATAGTTATGGTCAAAACATGTCCACGAGTTTAGACTATGGAGCACTGCACAGGCATCATTCCAAAAACCACTGTTTTTCAACTAAGGAGACTCAAAACTGATACATCTCGTAACTTTTTACTGAAACTACGATTTGGCTGTTGAACGTAGACCAAATCTCGCCAAGTTCAAGATACGCAATTCCAAAATGATACTGATTTGCTTATAACGATTTAATTTGTTTTCTCGTAACAGATACCTCTGATTTTCTATAAAATTGTAACTGTCACTACGAAATTTGCAATCGATACTATAATCCAAATTTCATCAAAATCTGTTGTTTAATATCTGAGCTACATAGACAGTATTAAGTCAGCGTCAGGACTTCATGGATGTTCTTTCTCTTCCAACAGGATTGTTTTTCATCGCAGCCTCTTCCAGTCCAGTAGAGTAGAGGGGGGAGGGTGGTAATCACCATTGCGTTAATATTACGATACCGGTGATTGTACCCTTATTAGAAGGAGTATAGCTTTATTATTAGATTTCACGTTTCTTTTGACAATCTCGTCCATTACCCTTGAGATTAGCTCTCTCTAGTGGAAGGAATGTCAGTTTAAATATTGAACTTTTGGGTTCACCTTAATCAGATGTTCACACATTTGATCAATACAGATACCTGTAACCTTACCAATTTCTTATAAAAATCTAAAGATAAACTAACTGATCTAGGACTTCATAGCTCTTCAGGCTGCTTTTGAAACATTCCTTGAAATTTTGTTAACAGGTTTAACACATACTACGGATTGATAATCAGGAAAGTGTTGAGGGAAGGGTTGAGTCTTTAAGGCCATCAAGCAGAGAAGAATTTTCCTTAGCTCCCCTCCCCCCCAACGCAAAAACTAAGCATACGGATGCCCACGATTGTGCCATTTGTTCTTTTTGTCAATTTGTCTTCTTCTGAAGGAAAATTCCATGATCAGTTAAAAAAGTGGCTAAAACATTTCCTATATTTAAAAAATTGGATGGAGAGGACGTTACTAATTTTAAACATTTTAAAATTAACAAATTATTTAAACAAGTACAACATTTTATCTACCAGCCAATTTGGCTATCAAAAAGGAAAGTCAACCATAGATTCCAATAATCAATAATAATGATTTTTGTAGTGGCAATATTGATAAGCATAAAAAGGTAGGAAGTATCTCCCTAAACCTTTCCAAAACTAAGTTATACAATTATGATATGAGAGGTTATCCATACAAATGACTTGGCTCTTTTTTTTCCGGCAAAACACAGTGTGTCAATCAGAGTTTCTGTAAAGGTTCATATGAGCTATGGAGTCCCCAATGATTGGTTCTAGGACCATTACTGTTTCTAATATATATGACCTGTCATCCTACATTATAGCTGATGGCTTAATTCAGATTGTCACGATACAGCAGATTCCATACAAAATTTAAAAATAAAATCTTTTGTTGAAACTAATGCTGCAAGTCAATATATTCAATGGAGGTAAAACAAAGATTTTTAATATTTTAACCTAAACATGAATGATGACAACAATGGTCTATTAATTATTTTGGGTGAAAAAATTATTAAAGAAGTGCACTCAGAAAAGTTCCTTGGTTTTGATTATTGGTAATCAATAAACTTTGAAAGTACATATAAATGGCATTGGTAGAGAATTATGTTCAACCATATATCTGATGAGGACAGTGAAAACATTTCACACTGTTAGTACCCTCCTTATAACCTATAATGGGCTAATTTTCCTTATTTCACTTGTGAAATCTGCATTTGAGGAAACTCAACAAGTAGTAATGTAAAACTATTGTTCTCGCTACAGAAAAGAGCTGTAAAATTTATAGCCGGCTGAGCCAAAGAGAATGTTTCGAACAGGTATCTATAAGGAGCGATCAGTATTGTATATACACAATATTTACTTTTCCATGTATGTACAAAATGTAAACAACTTTAAATAAATGGCTGCTGTCAAAAGACAAGTGTTGCATATAACGCCAGAAAAGCAATTGACCTCCAAACAGAGACAGTACAGATGTGTAAGGCACCTCAAACACCATAAAGTCATGCTAGTTTTATCCTTTATGAATAAGCTCTCCAAGAAGATAAAATAAAGTCAGGTACCGGTAAAAAGACTTTTTAAAAACAGTCTTTACTTTCTTGAACCTTTTAATCAATGGATTAGCTTCTTGGCCACAACTGGGCAATCAATCATTAATGCCATGAATTGTATTATTGTAACTATCGTTAAAGTTTTATGGATAGAGTAATATTTATAATGTGTGTTGGTGTTGTTATTTGTTGATGCCGTGTTTTAAAAAAGTAAATGTACATAATTTTAAAGATTGGAATTTTTAATATTGTGAGTATTCTTGTTTAGCTAAATTGGAGAGTGGCTGTGAATTGTTGTGAGGGAGTGACAAGATTTGTTTTTATATGTTATATTAACTCGTATACATGGTCTAAAAACGTCCTGGGACGGTTAAATAAATTTTAAACTAGGAAGGTAGAAAGGCAAAACTTTAGAAATTGTTTGGATTAATTTTTAGCATTTTAAAATAATATGACCCTCACCTCAAAATAGGGTTTCATATGGTGACTCAAAATTTTCAAATATAAGGACCCATCAAGTAGTACCTCATTTTGAAAGTCTTGTTTAATAGAAAATAACAAAATAACTGTGTTAACTAAAGGATACTGTCTGATTCCAATCCAAAATAGTGGCTGTCACATATTTAAAAAATCCAGTTTACTTCAGAATCTACTAGGGAAAATACAAACTTAACTCTGAAAAAAATTTTTTGGGGTTAAAATTAAAATTATAGGTAATGCAATTTCTTGATCAAACTTTAATAAAATAACTGAAGTAAATTATTCAGTATTAGATTTTGAAGTATATTGGATTTTTAAATTTGTGACCGGCCACTATTTTGGATTGAAATCAGAAAACCTCTGGTTTGAGTAATTATTTTCTAATAAACAAGACCTTTAAAACTAGATATGATTTGATGGGGCTTTACATTTGAAAATTTGTAGTTGACCACCAAAACCCCCGTTTTGAACTGTAATGGAAATATTTTAAATCTGTATATTTAACTCTTGTGTAAAATTGTTTTTGTAAAAAACATCAGTTAATAAATCAAAATCAAAACAAAACAATTTCATTGTTTGCAAATTTTTTCCTCTTTTATTAATATATAACATTTTGTATATATATTTACCTGCACAAAATTAACTGTTATAAGATGGCAAATTTTCCAAAAATCATTCTCAATAATCTGAAAAATTCATTTTTATCCAATAAGTTTAAAATCAGAAAACCTCACATGTTTTGTTTTATGTCTATGATTATGACTGGTAACTTATGTTCTTCAACCAACTATTGACCCATGAACCGCCACTGGTTTCGTAATGTGTAGTTATTTTCTTAATATTGTTTACAGATGGTTGGCGACAACTCAGTTTTCTCCGACGGAAGCAAGACGTGCGTTTCCATGTTGGGATGAACCGATGTTTAAAGCTACGTTTACACTGAGCCTTGGTCGCACTAAGAATTATACTTCACTATCGAACATGCCTCTTAAAACAACAACACCAATGTGAGTTAAAAAAAAAAATTAACATATGAATGTGAAAGAACTTGGATGGTGTTGTAGGTAAACGCATTTGATATAACATTGGAAACCAGTCTGTTGTGTATTGAAGTTTGGATTGTACTTAAATTCTATGGCTATCTGCCATATACATACTGTAGATAAAGTTATATGATGTGTGAAAATATAAATTTTGAGTTTTTTACAGAAATTGATGTCTTCTGAGTACAAAAATTTTTGAAAAAGAAGAAAATTTGTGAAATAAATTTGGTTAAAATTTGGTTTTAAGAATTTTGATAACACTTTGTCAATAAGAACCGAAACAAAACATATTAGTTTCAGGATTATTAGTCAAAAAGTAAAAATGAACCGCGAGTGCTCATCTAGAAGGTGGAATAATCAAAATCATCTAAAATTATTTCAATTAAAATTTGATGAAATGTGAAGGTTTATGACACCAATCAATGTTAAAATAATTTTTTTTTTAAATTACTGCTCATTAGTAAATTGAAAATATCAAAATGTATCCTTACTGTCATTATATAAAATACATTTTCAAACTTTTATTAAAATAGCTTCCATAAATTTTCAGTTATTTGATATTCTAAGTTGGCATCCACAGTTTAATTTAATTTTTCTACCGATATCTTCAAATCATAATTTTAGGGAGACAATTACTTTTTGTTTATTTATGATTTCATTTTATATGATTGTTTGAAACTGTTTATGCAATTTTTCACATCTTTTTTAAAATAAAAAATGATGTATTAATTTCTCAACTGACGCTAAATTCTACTTATTATTATTTTTTTTTGCTGTTTTTTCTAATAAATATTTAAGCATTAATAATATCATTATTAAGCATTATTAATGCTTTATTAAGCATTAATAAAGTTTTTTCAAACAAACAGCAAACCATGTAGTGTGTCAATTTAAATTGGTTGTAAAAAAATGTAGATTGATAACATTATATATATTATCTATATGAAAGAGTCTGGAAGGATGAGAGTCTAAAACGCCTCTCCATGAAAGTGCTTCGGTGACTGGATGTTGACCTTATTGGCTTGAAAAAATTTAATACAGCATCAGAGAAATGTCAAACACCTGGTCCCGATGTAACTAACCAAGTTTGGGCTTAGGAATCCTGAGAGAACCTAGCTAGATCTACAACTTTGTGTCATCTTGAGTTAGATCCCTTTCTTTCATATTTTCTATCAGGTCTCTCTTAACACCCTCTTCTTATTTTCTGACCTTGACAATATTAGAGTATTGAAGGCTGTGGCTCTTATTTTATATTCTTTTCTTTCTTTTTTTTTTTATAAGGTGATGATGACCAAGATGTTTTTCAACTTATTTAACTCTAACAGCTGTCGGTTTTCTAACAGTTAGTTTTGTTTTATAAGTAGCGGTGTCAGAAAAAAACAGTTACGGAATTGTGTAATAAAATCGAATGTATCAAGGTTGGTACCAGTGGAAAGCTGATAACCTGTGCTTCGATTTATATCTGTGTTTGTTGAACAGATGATGAAATCTGCAAGCTTTACAAATCTTGCAAGCTGACATAAACCAACTGAATTTTCACTCAAGCTGGGCTTTATATGTAAATGAATTTAAATTGATATAATTATTTCTATGTAAGTAATCCCTAATTTTGCACACATGATTAGGGCAACTGAAGATTATATAGTTTTTTTAAAATAAATAAATAGGGCACATTTTTCGTTACTACGTTTTGTGTAAAAAAATTACTGCAGTTATAGTTTACAAAGTTTATTGTATTGTTGAAATTAATATTTGTGAACATTGACCGTAGTTTTTATAGAAATTATGATTTTTTTTTATGGTTGATCTGTATACTTTTAGAGTTTCTGTAAACTAGGTGTAAGAGATAATTTTAGCAATTGTGTGTGAATAGATAAATATTTGGTTATGTTCGAAGAAATATATGGGATATGTAATGTAAAGAAATGTACCTCTTACTTTACCTGATATTAGAAAGGTAATTTATTATTTATTGACCCAAACAACAGAATCGCATGCTATCTCAACTATCGATTGGTGATTATTTGACTGGAAATTAATAAGTTCAACCTTTATAACATTTAATATGCTAGGACATCGGAAATTATTATAGTCCTTATTTGGAGGGTTAAAGGAATGTACCATGATTCCCAGCTTAATATTCAGAAAAACATTAATTTCTCCTTTTTTTACACTTTCAAAACTGCAGAAGCTAATTTTATAAATTTAACAATAATGATTCATCACAATAACAAAAGAATTAAATAGACCCACCACAACTAACAATTAACAATGTTTCGTTAATCAACTAGTCTGGTGGAAGATGCTTTTGATGAAAGTAAAACACATGGCCAAGCTAAGGTCCTGATATCCTTAATGGGTTTTATAGATATGAAAATGCAGTTAAATATTTTCTTTTAATTTCATGTTCTAGGGAAGGTTTTGATGGTTGGGAATGGGACCACTACTACCCTTCATTGAAGATGTCAACGTACCTAGTAGCTTTCATTGTGTCCCAGCTTCAATCTTCAGGTGTTACTACTCTTCCTTCAGGACTTAAATTTCAGGTATTCTATTCCTCAGACATCAACCTCTAATAATCTGTGAAAGTTGTATAAATAGAATTACAGTTGTTTATTTATTTATTGTTTTGAATGCATAGGCAAAGAGTTGTGAAATACATTGAGCAGAGACATTGTTGTTTAACAAGTGGGCAGAGATGATAGGTTCAATCAACAAATGAAAGAGAAAAAACACAGTTTTCAAGATGTTACATGAAGACTTTAATACGCATATACTGGAAGTCATTTTATCATAAACATTTCTTAAGCATTCTGCATCTATAAATTGAAAAATTAATAAAATAAAACACAATTTTTATTTTGTACTATCCACTTTTTATTAGTCTAGCCGACCAATGGTTTCGCCTGCAAAGGCTAGTTGCACACACACCGATTTTGGACTGCCGATTTTTTACCGACCGTCCCCTCTGGAGGGAACGGAACCTTGCACACACGCCGACCGCTGATCGGTGCCGGTAAAATGACGGTGAGCAGCCGGCCACTGCCACTGCAAAGGGCCGGTGCCGAGGAAGTACCGGCGACACAGTGGCGTATGTGACTAAATACACGTTTGCACACACACCGATTATTTACCGACCGACCTCTGTAGTTCTCGCTGCGACATTTCCACATTTCCATTCCAATCGACTGAATTTTTTGTAGTGTGTGCTAATTATAACGTATTATAATTGTAACGTTTGAAATGGATGACCGTTAGTAACATAATGTAACGTTAGTGGACCTGTTTTGTGGGATAAAACTTCTGACACCTTTAAAGACAGAAATCTGACTAGGGATGCGTGGAGTGAACCTTACTGCCATCAAGCCTTAGTTCTTCAAAAAGAGTGTAGAATGTTCCCGTGGTTTCTCTGTTTTGATTGATAGGGTGAATCCAGCACTTACGCTTAATCCTACAGCGCTTAATACGGCGATACAATAACCACATAGCAACAACTCGTTTAGGATTCATTATTCAATAATCTTGTGTCACCAACTGATTGTTTGACCGGTAAAAATCCGGTATGTCTGCAAGCACCTGCTACCGATAAAATATCGCCCGATTTTTTACCGGCCGTCCAAAATCGGTGTGTGTGCAACTAGCCTAAGGCATTGACGAGGCTGTATTACAGACTGAAGAAAAAAGAAAGGGAAAAAAAAACAGAAAACCTTAAAACTAGAGGGTGGGAGTTAGGATACAAAGAATGGAAAGGTTAGGGAAATACCCGGCCTGGGCAATGACCATAGGAACAATACATATTGGGTTGTATCTGGTTTTTTTTCTTTCTTTTTTCTTCAGTCTGTAATACAGCCTCGTCAATGCCTTAGCAGGCGAAACCATTGGTCGGCTAGACTAATAAAAAGTGGATAGTACAAAATAAAAAATTGTGTTTTATTATCTTTAAACATGGAATTCCACCAAGAACCATCAGTCTCAACAGTAATGAAAATTAATAAAATATAATAAATACTTAAATACAAATTTTCACTAAATAATAAAATGCTTAAAATAATCTAGGTATAGATACACTTCTTTCTTCGGCTTTTTTTATATTTTCACAGTGGGAATTCACATTGGCCATCAGTAGTTCAGTCATCATTCTTCTTCATTATAGACATTTATCAAGTAGGCTATTTTCTTTCTCTATTCATCCCACTCCTAACAAATAAATATATTATTTAAGAGATCTGTAAAATTACATTTTATAATCCATTTCTGTACACTTTTCTTCATCCCAAGTCTATGTCTTCGTGCAGAGAGAATTACCAGTTCTCTCCACTGTGAGATGTAGACTTTCCCAGTTAAATTGGCTGAAAAAGGTAATATTATTTCTTTTTCAGGTATTTTCAAAAAAGGACTCATTACATCAAACAAAGTATGTATCAGATATTACTCCAAAAATTTTACACTATTTGGAAGATTATTTCGATGTCAAACTTCCATTGCGGAAGCTGGATTTAGTTGCCATTCCTGATTTTGGTTACGGAGCGATGGAGAACTGGGGTCTTATAACATTTAGGTGAGTTATTCTTGTGTTAGAATAAGCTATTTTTAAAACTAATAAATTCACCATAACGAGTAACACTTGTGGGAATGTATTTACTAAAGATACTTAAATTGTTCACTACACACACTTTATTGGTGATGGCGACTAATTCATCATTTTATATATACAAACGTTTCTGACACTGAACTGTAAGAGATTTCTATAGTAGTGCAGTGTGACACATTTTTACGTGGATATAACGACTGAATGTGTTGATTTCATCATCGGTTTGTTATCAGTAAATTGTTTCCTATTGAAAAATCTGTGTTTAATAGTCAATTATTACCGAAATTTTATGAAGTTGTATTTGTGAAAAACTTCATTTAAAGAAAAGAATCCAACACACAACTGATGCACAATGATTTAAAATAATTTAGTCATGCGCCAAATCAATTTTGCCATTATTTTTTTATACAAAAATTAATGTACTACTTTTTAAGAGTGTAATATCAACTCTTGTTATCTAGATATGAACCTAAAACATGCAAAAAGCGAATAAAACGCCAATTAGCCTAGTGCCTAGAGCATGTTGGAAATTAAAACTAATGCCTAAGAAAGGAACCCATGGCTAAAGCTAGACCTGAACAGTCAGAACTAAACTAAAGACACATGACTTACACTACATAAAAAATGGCAAACAACTAAATAATGGTGGGAGTCGTCCCAAGAGAAAAGTGACCTAATGGTTTGTCGAGGTGAACAACCTTTTGTTACAAAAACTTTGTATGTAATCCAGTCATAACTCCCACAGGAGCTGAACAACAAAGTTCAGCATTATTTAAAATAGAGAAATTTTCATTTTTTAAATCAGTTTTTATTAACGGAAGATATAATGGCCTTATTTCTGTACTGGTTTAGCTGATACTATTGTTTGAAAGTTTTATGTAGAAAACTTTTTTGTGTTCTAGATTAACCTGTCCAAGTAATAGTTTATATATAAAAAAATTATGGTAAATATCTGATTAAATCATATCGATAATATTAACACTCCACCGCTATCAAATAACTTTAAAAACCAAAATATTATAAATAGATATTAACTGTAGGATAAAACCTAATCACTTGGCAATCCTTGAGAGAATTTTATTTCCAAAACTAAAATGCTGATGAAAATACACATAACATACAATAATAAATAATTCTGCAAGCTCACAAAGTCAATTTATAACTATAAGCAACAAAAACATAAATATTTAACCCTATTCCCATTCCAAGAAAGATTTACTATATATCTTATAATTCAGACAGATCTCTAAATTGATAAATTTTAATGTTATTATAAATGAAATTATGATTCTCACAAACATGAAATGAATCATTTCAGGTGTGATACAGCTGTAAGTCAGATCACTCAAATTAAAATACTGCAGCTTTCAAACTAAAACATCCTATACCTTTGAAACCTTAAATGATTTTAATGATGATAATTCTAAATAAATAAAAATGGAAAATTTAAGTTATCGCTGAAATGAAAAATATATGAGAGATTTATAAGTTTCCTCTTATTCGCTGAAAAAATATTATTAATTGGAAACTACTGCACTGATTTAAAACAAAAATCTGTTCTAATTAGTGTTCAAATTTTATACCATCTTGTCATTAAATATTTATATTATAGTTAAAATTTTTAAGAAAATGCATAAAATAAATATTAAAATCTGGTTTTTATACTTTTCACCAGCAAAAAATAGTTATAACTCAGGAACTACCACATCAATTTCAACATTTCTTCAGTTTCAATTAACATTCAAATCATTACTATATTTTTCACTGAACAGAATATATATTGTCATTGAAAATTTTAATAAAATACGTCAAATTTTGTAACAAATTAGGTTTTTGTATTTTCCTTGCAAACAAATATCATTATAACTTGAGAACTATTGAACCAATTTTAATCAAACATAAACTAAACTCTTACCCGATAATGTGCCTACATAGGAAAGAAAACTGCATGAAAATTGAAACACTTGTTCTTGAGTTATAAGCTTACAGATAGATAGACAGACTGTGTTTTATATAATACTAGCTGTACCCGGCCACGTATTGCTGTGGCTCTGTCTGATTGGGGTAATTGTAAAGATAAATAACAATTATTTAACTATGGACACATCAACTATTTTGTTTAATTAATAATACAAATCAGTAACAACTATGTTATAACTACAATGCTACATAGTTGTAACAACTATGTACATAAATATACAAACAGCTGTTTACAATATTATAAATTAGTCATCTGATAAAATCAAAAAAAAAATCTTTATAAAAACAGCTGTTTAGAATATTTTTAATTAATCATCTGATAAAATCAAAACAAATATTTCTTCTGTAACAATAACATAGTAACTTTGTATGCGAGTGGGGCGAAGCCCTAACATCATATGACTTTAATTAATGGTTTAAAACCTTCTTGGGGTTAACCTGAATTACTATGCAAAATTTCAAAGCAATCGGTCCAGCCGTTCTCGAGTTTTGAGCTTAGCAACACATTTAGCCTTTTTTATTTATATAGATGTAGATATGACATTTATAGTCTTTTTTGGTTGTCAGTGTTTCAAAGAGAAAATTCACAATAGAAACTTTTTAGTAAATCATCTTTTTTACCTCTTATATATAACTATCCCTCGAATACTCTAATACTGCCAGGGTCAGAAAAAATCAAGAGTTGGTCAAGAGAGACCTGATAGTAAAGATGAAATAGAGGGATCCAACCCAAGACTACGTGAACACCCGTGTAGATTTAACTATGTTTCCTTTAGGATTCCCAAAACCCGTACCTTTGAGGATATTTCTTTATTAATTCAAATATTCTCATTTTTCGATTATAATTTTTTTGCTTTATTTTTTATTAGAGAATCAGTGCTGTTGTATGATAACAAATTTTCACGTTTAAAAGACAAAGCCTTGACAGCTATGATTGCTGGACATGAATTGACACATCAATGGTTTGGTAACTATGTAACCCCAGCATGGTGGGATGACCTATGGTTGAAGGAAGGCTTTGCTATGTACATTGGATGTGTTGCTGTGGATCATGTAAGTAAGCATAACTTTATAAATAAATATTTAGTGAGATGTTTTAAAATTTATTTTAAACTTTGTAACCATTATGTGAGTAAAAATAGTCAAAAGGAGTAAGAAAATAAAATTTAAAATTAATACAAAATCAAATCTTGTATATTTATTAATCATAATAACACAATCAGGCAAAAATTAAATAATCATACATAAAACAAAGAAATTTAAAAAACTTTCTTTGTATAATAATCTTCAAACCAGGTATATATACAAAGCCCCATGTTACTTTCACAACACTCAAATATATTGTCTTTCTGGTTTCTTGGTTTTGTTTGTGTGTTTGCACAGACATAATATCTTTTTTGTAGTTTCCGCTTCTCTCCGTTAGGTACCTGAGAAGTGCTGCGCTGTGAGACACAGTGGGTGTTGCTTGGCTCTGTTTTGTGCTGATAAATGCAGTAATCACCTTCACTCGAATTTTCAATCCACTGTCTTATATCATCACAATAAACACTAAAGCTGAAAACTCCTAATAACTTCAAATTAGACTAAAAACTCGGAACATAAAGAAACAGAGATACCCTCAAATGAATAAAATGAAATACCAACTGGCAAAGTTTTGGCGGGAATATTGTGAATGAGATGTTACTTGAACCTGCTCAACCTGTCTTATATCCTACGCCCACATCAACTTTCCCTCTATTCTGAACTGTACACTTTGCTCCTAATCCTACATTTCCTGCTACAACAATATTTCATAAAATTACAACTAATACACAAAGCTGTGAAAAAAAAATTATACATGAAATGTTATAGAAGTGCAATACTACTTTAATTAAGGATTCCACTAGGATATTCCCCAACATTAGTACTCCTTTGGCAATACTGTATTTAGCCTTACTCGTTAGAAAGTTAATTAGATAGCTAAACATGGTTTGCAATAATCTTCATTGTTGTGACAGGATGTTTTTAAGCAACCTTGTTTTTCAATTTTGGACTTCTGGAGATGGGAGGCTGTAGGGTAAATCAAATATTTCAAATGGGACATGTGGTGATGTGATAAATCATTTTAAAGGATTCGTTGAGACATGAAAAATAACACAAAGGAAACTTTTTGAACCACTGTAACTTAAATCATGCCCGTTAACATAATTCTATTAAGATAGCTAAAAAGGAATTGTATCTCCGTAAATTTATTGTTATTTAATAATTTACTCCAGTATGGAGGCCTAACTCGGTCATAATTTGGTATTTTGGTCCTTCGAAGGTGACTCAAAATATTTAAGTAGGATGTATGGTCGGGTGATATCTCATTTTAAAGGTCTTATTTTCTTTAAAATGAGATATCATACAAATATTTACAAATTTTATGACACCTTTTATAGGACCAAAAATCCCAAATTAGATCTTATTGAGGTAGTCCTCCTTATTGGAGCGAGTTCTCAGATAACAACAAAATTAAGGAGATACAATTTTCTTTTTAATTATCTTAACACCCAACATTTTATTTACGATGGTTCAAAAACAAATTCTCATCACATCATTTTTGGATTTATTGAGCTGTAAAAATTGACGTCGTGTCCGGGTAGAGCTCGAGTAAATGGTGGTGGTGGGAGACTTCGGCTGTCTAGCCGGGGACGGTAGTTTTGTGCAGGGAATGGTGATGAGTTTTAAAAGCTGAAGTAGTATGCTGCTCTCGGATCAAAGTAAGGGAGATTGGGGACAGAGTAGGAGTATGGGCGAGGTTGTGGTGGAAGGGGAGTAGGCCGTCGCCACGACGGGCTAGGTGTCAGAGTTTGGCACTTAAAAGAGCCGTAGATTTGCGGCTCAGGAGTTTTGTTTTCTTGGCCCTGAAAAAGGCCTTTTACTGTTGGCGATGCCTTCTGGTGACTCTGGCGCAGTTCTCGACTAATTCGCCGTTGGACTCGTCTCACGGCCCTTCGTTGTTGGTTTTGTCATCTCCCCGGCATTTAGCCAGGGGTCCGCCGGGTAGCCACTACCCTACTATATTTCCCTATCGGGAGGCGGTGAGGTAGTAGCTCGCCGGGTTTCCCCTATTTGGCTATTTCCCTGTCGGGAGGCGAGTTTGATGAATCAAGGTAGTTGGTTGAAAGTAAAACACAAGTTGTTAGGCTTATGAGTCCTTTGAGTTCTTGAGGCACCTTTACTGCTGGTAGTGTGTGTTGAGTAGCTAGTGGATCCAAGGTGGCAGGCTGTCTGGTGACTGAACAGTGTCTACTGTTCAGTGAGAGCAGGCTGATAGTGTGATCAAAATGTGATCGGTAGTCTGGTGTGAGCAGACTGATGATTTTTTTAGGAAAACGTCTGGTTTTATACGTTTTCGGAGCGTCGAACAATGGAGAAGCCATTGTTCGACTTTTACTGTAATGCTATCCAATCACAGGCCGGCTAGAGGCGTGGGTAGCGTAGCGTGCTGTGATTGGGTCGCACAGTTAGAAGTGTTTGTGTTCGGCAAGAGACCGTCCCCGGCCCCTCGCGAGTTGAGTCTGGACCAATCACGAACTGCCCTTTATTGTTCGGCAGTAAGGGAGATGTAGATGTTTGGTTGGCCCAGGGTTTCCGGCACAGAGGTCCGGGAGAAGTGCGGGGAAGTGTTTGGTGTGACCAAACGCTGAGAAGTGTTGGTTTGAGTGAGTCGGGTAAATTAGTTCCAATGTAAAGGGCGATGGCAAAATGTGTATCACTTGACAGTATAAACCATTTGATTTTTTTTTTAATTTCATCTGTGCCCTCCCACATTATGAAGTACAAAATTGAAAAACAAGGACTCAGAGAAACAGCTCCTCACTAGAAAGATGAGGAGCCACATACCATATTTCCCAATTAAAACATTAATAGTTGTAATTTTGAGAAAGGTTGTACAAACCGAAATATGAAGAGTTTTCTTTCCTTTTCTTTACATTTTCTTATCTTTTGTATAAAATGAGTTTAATATATATCAATTCAGTTGAATCTATGAGTTGATATATATATATATATATATATATATATATATATATATATATATATAATATCTTTGTTTTGAACTGCAGCGACATAAGCGTACCTAAACAAACTCAGCTACACCGGTCTCAATATACATATTTTCTCACCATACAGTAATTTGTTCTTTTATTTAGAATTTAAAAGTACAAAATAATCCAGCTTCAGATGAATCTCTAAAAACTATTCATAAATATTTGTTTATACTCCTCAGTAGCTGGGAGTGGTAAGCTTAGTTGGCAGAAAAAACTGTTTGTGTTAAGCTGCCTCGTAAATGCTCTCACAAGCGAAATCATAGTGGGCAAGACTTAATAAAAAGTAGAAATTGTGTTTGTGGTTTTCTTCCCTGAAAATGTAGTTCTACCAAGTACCGTTGGTCAGTAGTATAAATTGTACATTAGTTGGCAGAGCACACACTTATCTTGGTAGAGTTTATACTAGTGAGCTGTTGTGCACTAAGCAACAAAGAAAAACTCATCATGTGGCTATATAGCTGAAAGACACATTTCTATTCGCCTTAATCATAGTTATAGAATTAACATAGTTTATTGTAGGAGCTATCCTGTGTATGTGTATGTTTGTGTGCATAGTCAGAACATAATTTCACAAACAATAAAAAACACATGTATTTGTGAGGCACATTCAAAAAAGTAAGGGCCGATCAGTTATAAAGAGCAATTGGCAACACTGTTTAGTTTGTACATGTGTGTTAGCTTCAACTGTTACATTAGACATGTAAGTTTCATAATGTAATCAGTCCATTGTTGTTTGCCTTTGTGTGACAGTGGGTTTATAATGAGTACAAAAATAAACCACCCTGTCTGTTGTGAAGTCCGATCGATGATTAAATTTCTAAAAGCTGGAGGATATAATGTTGCTGAAATTCACTGTCAATTGTATGAAACATATGGGTCTACCACAATGAGTAATGGAAAAGTGAGGTACTGATGTCATGAGTTTAGAGATGATTATTCAAATCTTTATGATTAAGAGAGGAGTGATCGACCTAACGCCCGACTGATGATCTCAGTGTGTGAATACAAAGTGAGAGAAAATGGTTGCCTTTGTGATTAGAGATGTTCCATAGAATTTACAGAAGTTTTAAAGACAACATTGTTCAGAATTGTGACTGACACTCTTAGGATATTAAAAACTGTGTGTAAGATGATGGGTGTCAAAAATGTTGACAAGTGCTCTAAAAAGACCAGAGAGAGAGAGCGAGAGAGAGAGAGAGAGAGAGAGAGAGAGAGAGAGAGAGAGAGAGACGAATACATGTTCCTTATCATCACTGGTAATGAAATGATGACTTCAAATCTAAATGTTGAGTCAAAATAATAATCCATTCAGTGGCAACATTTCAGTTTATCCAAACCAAAAAATCAAACATCCCGATTCTCATTGAAAAATCATAGCGACACTGTTTTAGGAAAAAGCATACTTTTCGTTGATTTCACGAGCTTGGAACAACCATACCATTGCAAGTCTATTGTGAAACACTTTCTAAACTGTACCATGTCATTCAAAACTAAAGACGGGGAATGCTGAAGTCAAGAATTGTTCTCCTTCACGATATCGCACGTTTGCACATAGCTACCCATACAATCAAAAGACTAAAAAATTATAATGGAAAATTTTTAATCATCCACCTTATAGTACTGATTTTGTGCCCAGTGATTACCTTCCTGCAACTCCAGAAGTGGCTTCTCCCATCTCATTGATTCTGGGAAACTGAAAAGTTGAAAACATAAGTTTAAAATTGGCTAAAATCCTAGATATTAGATGTTACATGGAGGGTTTGAGAAAGTTTGCTTCATGGTATCAAAAGTGTTAGGAACGAAATGGCGATGACGTAAAAAAATGTTTTTGGAACCACTAATAAATTTTTATTTTCTAATTCCTTCTTGTTTTATAACTGATAACACTCTTACTTTTGCAATGTGCCTTGTATGTTTTAAATAGTTTATGCAAGTTTTCTTATTCAAAGTTATCATTTAAAAAAACTAATATGTTGTACAAATATAAGTAAAACCATAAATACAGTGGCATATAAACCTGAGTCAAACATTCTCAGTTTCAGTTCTGTTACATTTAACACACAGAGTTTACAGTTTAAAAAACATACCAATTATTCTTAGGACAATGTAAGCCCTTTACTGCCTTCATCTGATGATCTGCCACTATATCGTCTGTATCTGGCTTGACATTGTGAACTACATTAGTGTCTTATTTTCCAACAATGTACAACCAAATCCACAGAGAATGAGTGAGATTTCCATAATATAAAACAAAAACTATGCCTTATTGATAGCAGTTTTTAACACAAAGTAAAGTTATACATTTGATTTTGTTTTACAGACTCTGTCTTTTCATCGTAGTACACTATATGTATGGCATTTTTAAAGGTTGAACCAGAAGGCCGCTTTTTGGACCAGTTTATTTTGGAAGTTGCACAGCACGCAATGGTTTTTGATTCTCTGGCGAGTTCGCATCAAATATCAATGCGACTGGAATCACCCAATGATATCACTCAGATTTTCAATCAAATAACATATATGAAAAGTTAGTATGATGTTATTAAAACTTTTTAAGCGCTTCATTTATATTAGTAGTTTTATTAATTTTTTTATACCTTATGACTTGTTGGCATTAATTATGTAAGTAACTTTAATTGATAGTAGGTTTTTCTTGTAACAGAGGTTTCGCTACTCAATAGTGGGATTTTCAAGGTTTTCTACTATTCAAAAGCAAATCTGAAACATCCAATTTGTTTGTGGTAAACTAATCATTTTCGTAAGAAATAGAGAAAATATTCTATGGATCAACTTTAAAGGATGCCTAATCAGCCAAGAAATTGGTTTTCGTTATAATAAACATGTTGTTTCACAATTGTGTGGCTCAAAATTTCTGATTTTATTATTAATTGCACCGTTTTTATTATTGTATGAACATATGTTAAGAAATTTGCCAGGCTCCATTTGTCCTACTTCAGATATATATATTATTATTATCTGTTATATATACATTATATACATTGTATATATGTTTCATAAACATTATTTTCTATCTGTTTCTGAATTTTATCAGTATCATTCCTTATAAAACACATTTTTGCCTTATTCACAGCTAATTTCGCTGAATAGTTCTTGTGGATGTGAAACATCTCCTGAACATCGTTGTTAAATTCAAGAGCTGCACATGACTAAACCTTGATGCCAGAATTGAAATCCCAGAATGTGCTTATAAATAGATCATTTAGAATCGATTTTTTTAAAGCAATAAGGAACAGTTGACAACAAAACATTGGTGTTACAAGTACCTTACAGGTTGGTAACACAACCTTCTCAAACTTAGCATTGTCTGGGGTATAAAATGAATCATTTGAATCTCCTATATAATTACATAATATTTTTGGAAAAATAGGATACACTACTTTTAAATTTTTCACATGTTGCATTTTTGCATTAGGTTTAAATATATTGGCTACTGAGAAGTTATTTCGACTCTGTTCCTTTACTAAATCTCCATTAGTTGTTACAATCCTTGTCACCATATTTAGTTTTCCAGAGTTTATCAATATTTGTTTTTTGTAGTGTTTTTCAGTGGTTTTGTGCACTGTTTTACCTCAGACCACTCGGCATTTGATCTATACTCTATTTAGATAAGGAAGTTGCTAGCAGTAAACAGTGTCGTTCATTGTTCACATGATACAGACGTCCTCCGGCTGATATACATGCACGGCTGCTGAAATATAACTCTTTTTGTTCCTTCACTAATGTTTTACAACAAATTTAGACATAATAACATAGCACATAAAATACATACATAACCTATAAAGTAAATACAATTAAAACCTACTACACATATATATAGAGTTTAACCTATTAGTTTAGATTTTGTATGGATAGGAGACACAGGCTTCTCTTGGAAAATGGTCCTTGGTTATTACCTAATAGTACACCAATAAGAAAATGCTAAAGTTTTGTAATATTTCGTAAACACTGTTCACTTTTTTAATCAGTAGAGAGTATAAAAAGAAGACTGAATTGTTTTAATCTAGAATGAATCTGTGCTGAGTGTTGAACCACAGACGATTTTTTTAAGCCTGTTGGCAATGGATAAAGGTTGATTTATCTAAGATTAAGGTTAGGTAGTTCTCACCTTGTTAACTTTTTAGATCAAGTTTTTTTTCTGGTTACGTCACAGTCAATCATACATCACCATCCAAATTGAATTTTAAACCCAGTTGTTTGTATATAAAATTGTGAAATGTTACAGTATTAATGTTTAAAACTGTTTTACAGGTGCTTCTATAATCCACATGATGAAGCATTTCATATCGAGAGAAAGTTTTAAACAAGGTTTACAACATTACTTGAAGATGTTTGCTTATAGTACAGCGAGACAAGATCAGCTGTGGGAAGTGATGACCAGTAGCATACAAGAAGGGTGGTTACCTCAGAGTATTACTGTTAAAGATGTAATGGACTCATGGACACTTCAAGTTGGTTATCCAGTGATAACAGTGACCAGAGATTATAGAAAAGGAACAGCTGTTTTGACTCAGGTAAGAGAACATAAAATTTATAAGTTGTAAAGACATTGAACAAATTTTTTACTATCCATCCTTAAAACTAACTAAAAATATTAGTTGGTAATAAAAAATCGAAAATAGACCATGGAAAATATTTAAATATGACCTAAACTTGTTTCGTTGAGCTATAAATGCGTCCTGAGCTTTCCTCTACTTTGTCCTATAGTTCAGTGGGTTGTACCAAATAATAGATCAGAATTTCGTCTTTCCAATGGTATGACATCTGTCTTACAAAATATGAACTATACTGAGTTATTCAATCTGTGGTAGAGTTATCTACGATTCTTTTTTTGTCACGACTTCGAAGAAATATATATCTCAAAAACTACTACAGTTAGAAAAATTGTGAAAATGTAGTTCGAAAGAAGAAGAAAACATCTATAAGATATTGTCAACTTATGGTATTTGGCAGAGTATTAACATTTGAAATATATATATATAACACAAGTTGGTTATCAGCAAATATTTTCATGCCGTAAATTGTTGCCACCTAACGGGAAAAAGGAGGAACTTTATCGAATTTTTTAAATTTTTTGCTTTGCTTTTGTCACAATCTGTTGAATGAATGTGGAAGCTTAAAAGATAACGAATTCAATGATCTATTGTTTATTACGATACCATGTGTTTTAGTAGGCTAAACATTTAAATGAATAAAAAGTAATATTTTAGTTGAAAAAGCGTTCAAAATTCTTGGTTTGGTTTTGATTTTATATATTTAAAACTATAACAGATAGAATAATTTGGAAAACACAGTTAGAAAGAAGAAGAAAAATACTATAAAATAATATCACTTTAAAGTTGTTAGACAATTATACCGGTTTGTGAAAATTAGACAATAGGATGCCATAATTTGAAGGTCAGTGTGACGTGTAACTTTACACATTCTCGATGCGTGTAATACACAAACTTTACCAATTTATTAAATAAAATTGTTAACATTTTATGAACTTTTGGTTGTATGGTAATAATCTATGGAAAATTATCTTTAAAACAGTATAAAAATTATTGCCGTAGGATGATTTATACTAGGGTGAATGTTGAATTGCAAAAAAAGTGATTTCTTGTCAAAAATTGCTAAACATTACGTGGATTCAGCGTTTTACCTCATAGAGGGTTAAGCCATAAATGCATCCTGAGCTTTAATAGTATTTTATTAAAATATTGAGCATTGAAATTTGATAATTTTAGCCTACGGATTGTAATCTTTTAAAACTTTCCTTCTTGTTTAAACCAATTAAGCTTTGTTTTTCATTAAGATTACATTTAATTTATTTTTATTTTTTTAATAAATAAATTAATAATAAGCTAAGCATCAATAAGTTATTTTAGAGAACATAACAAATATCATCAATTTATAAAGAATATTGTTCAAATGTTCATAACCAAGTTATTTTAGTTGCTTTTAGCATTTCAATTAACATTCTTCCACTAGGAAATGTTCAATACTACTATTTCATTCTTTAAATAAAATTTGTAAATTCTTTCGCCAGGAACAATCAATATTATTATTTCATTTTTTAAACAAACTTTGTGAATCCTTTCAAAATACATGCAGGTTTATTATGTAAATGTATTGCATTTACCAAGTTATGCTTCGTTAACTGAATTTAACTTGTACCTTTAAGAGGCGGTCGGAGTCAGCCGCACGGTCCGCCTGCCCTTCTGCCTTTTTAACATGGGAGGAACTCTTAAATTATGTAATATTGGCTATGCGTGAAAATTTTAAATTAAAATAAAATGGTACAACCAAATAAATAGTATTTACCAACACGTTAATGTAGAAAAATGTTGTATTTACTTTGTACCGACTCGAAAAACAGTTAAAACACATTGTTATTTTCCCATAAGAAACACGTATTTTTAGGGTGACTTTGTCGACATTTTAAAAATAATGTACAAGCTAAATATATATAATTATTCTATAAAAAGTACACTCATACTATTGCAATTGTCTCTATTATTTACTTTATTAATTTTAACCGTGTTTACTATTTATACTAGGCATTTTAAAATATGTTAGCATTTGCAATGAAAAATACAGGGCGCAGTAGTTCGGCCGTTACCCTGCAGATAGGGTTGGCGTCGCTCGCCAATATTCTTTACCGTTTCGCCCTCCAGTAGTAGATCCAATGCTCGGTGCGTCAACTTGATATAAACAATGCATTTAATTTATATAAACCACATTCGTGTCAAGATAGATAATCCAATTGATTTAAAATAATCCCGGCTCACACGCCTGCTGAAATTGTTGCAAAACAGATTTCACCCTCTTATGTCAATTGACAAGAATATAACAAAACAATCGTCTATATATTTTGAAAACTTACCATCATTATTCTGTAAAAGTCGGAAAAAGATGTGAACAATCTGTTCCCGATTTACAAAATCAAAAACCTTACTACCTAAAAAGGACGTTTACTACTTGTGAAGCATCAAATTAAAGACTTTAAAAACAAATGAATTTTTGTTGTTAAGGAAATAAAAATAGCCCAACGCATTCGTTCGCTACGCTCAAATATGTAATTTTATAATAACAGGCACTATTATTATGTGTTGTTATTATTATGATAAGTTAATTATTTTAGTTAATAATAGAAAGTCAGTTTTTCTTAGTGCCATCAACTAAGTTATTTTCATAGCGCGATTTTTTATACTAATTGAAAATAAAGATAAGTTAAAAAATTTGTTAAGATTTCTACCTTTAACAAAATTTGTTAAAATTTGGTATATGGTTGGTTTTACCAATATACCAAGAATAATCTTATAAAATTTCAAAATGGCGGTTGTTTACATTTTTTGTACGGTTATTGGTTTAAGAGATATTCAAATTCAATTATCAAATGGCCACTTAGTTGACAATTTTTGATAGGAACTTTTGGTTCTTTGTATACTAGTAAAACTTAGCATACAAAATGTGTACACCAAAATCTTAATATTTTATAAAGTTATCAATAAACACAAAATATCCGACAGACAGATAATGCAACATTTTCAGATAATATATTAATGGAGACTTTTTTTTTTTATTTCGACACCATAAATCAAGTTCTGAAGTTATGGCACATATTTTTGAGTTAGACCACAGTTATAGAGACAACACATTAAAAGTAATTATTTTATTTTATCAGTAATCAGACATATTTATGATTCGCGAACTTATGATGATAGATGCAGTATAAAAAAATTGCAATATCATTTGCATTGTATTTAAGTACAAACTAATCAAACGTTTGAAATGATTATGTTTTGTGTAGTTGCACCTCACATGCTGCTAATTTTCCTAAAATGTATTGTCAACTATTACACTAAACATTGAATATAATTTTTAAAATAGGGCCTAAAACTAAAGTTTTTGTAAATATAAAACTATTATTGACTTCTAATAAATGACTAAATAAATTAACATTTGGTAGTACAGTAATATTAAATCTAACTTCATTGTTATTTTCCTGTCAAATGTTTTCTTAACACATTAGAATATTGGCTTCAAAATTGTATATGCTTGTGTTTAGTTAAATAATTGTTGTAGATTCATTTTTGGGCGTTTTGTAATGTTTCTAACTTTTACTTAAGTAATATATATATATATATATATATATATATATATATATATATATTATATTCCTGTATTACCTGTATATCTGTATTGATCTTCATATAATAACTTGTCACCTTTTTTGATCAAATATGATTTTTCTTTGAATAAATAATGTCATCAGTTCCATATTAAAAACTTTGATCCTACATTATTTAAAGGTTTAGAATGAATATAAATAGCTATTAGCAGATTATATATAACGTAATCAATTTAAATCGCAGTCCTTTATGGATGAAAATCTTGTGTGTTGAATTTCGTGTTTTCGAATTAATTGTGGTATATTCCGTAAACTGTAGTTTGTTTGTGAATTATGTGTCCCATTTACTGTAATAACAAAACAGACTTGTATACATGTTCGTAATACTTATTTTACTTTTGTATCTTTGTATTATGAAAACCGATATTATTATAAATATATTATGACATATACTTGTATACATATGTGTATTGTATGTTTTCACGTTGGCTGTTTCGCGTTGAATAAAATAGAATAAGGCCTAATTATATGACATTGTGTTCCATATTAAATGCTAACAGCTATATATCAAATTTGAAAACCCCTTTACTAAATAAATTTGTATATCTTATTTTTAATTTAAACAGTTAATTGTTGGCAACAGTTTTTAAATATTTTTGATAGCTGTAAATACATTAAACTCAAAGGTAACATTTTTGTTAATTCAGGAAAAGGAAACTAAATTTCGGTTTGGTTGGTTCATTAAAAAATGAATATTAAAACCTTATTTTCCGAATCGAATTAGTATTGTTGGAAGAGTTATGTTTACAAAAATATACCTTCATGTATGTTACACATGGATACGAGAACTAAATGAATAATTTGTAATCATAAGTGAAGGGTTGTAACATGTGTGACACATCGTCAAGAATACTGGATATTCTATTGGTTGTATCGTTCTAAGTTCTGTTGTTTATAAGACTTTTGATAAGAGAAAAGTACGAATGTTATTGTGTTCTATATAAGTTATTTTATTCATTTACATGAACAATTTTGGTGTGTCGGTTTTGAAATCCTGTATTTTGTTTCAAGAAATTACTGTTGAATACACAAATTTACTTTACAAAATAAATATAGATATCTACTTTATGCGCAAATCAAATAAAGCTATATATGTACTGCTTGACAATTTACTTAATTATTTACCCTACTTATATTTTTTGTCAATAGCCTAAATTGTATCCTCATTTGTATCCACAAATAGGGACAATTGATTTTTGGAACACTCTGTATAGGTTTTAGTAGTCATTGCTACAACTCGCTGAGCGCTTGGTACTGTGAAGACCGCTTGGTACTGTGTCGGCATTGAACAATGGAGTGGATGGGGTGTGAAATGTGATAGTTTTAGGGGGCTAAGGTTGACGTGAGCCACTGGCGGTCGGTATGAAAAAATCTTAGTGCGGGTGGTGGACCACTACATTGAAGGCAACGCCAAAAGACGATTTTCAAACTGACTCCTGCCGCCTCTTAACATACAATCTTTTGATTTTATTTGTTTAAAACACTTCTCGACAAATACTTCAACTCTCTTAAATGTGTTGTTGAGTGCTGGCTAACAATTCGAAGTTTTTATAGTTATAGTTTATTTATTGTGTCTCATGTATCACTGAGGATGGCAATTTTGTCGTTGAAACATGTTTGATTAAGTAAACTAATTTTTTGTGAGATCTTGTGTTCGAGTTTTATTCTATCTAAGTAAGAGTTGTAATTAAAATTTTTCTTATTAAATTATTTGTTTTCTTAAAGAAAAATCACTGTGACGTGTGTACCCCTTTTATAACTTTCAATGCAACACATTCATCTCTTTAAATAGTTTATTTTTCAACAATGTTATATTTTGAAACATTATATTTGACTAATTGTTAATTTGTTCGTTTATGATATTTTCCCTATTTCATTTTGACTTAAGTATGTCTGTATTTTCCAAAATATTCACACAGCTCCATCTGTCACAACTATGTAATGATTTAAGCATAGAGGTTAGCGGGCAACACAGAGGTACAGATACGTAGGCTATATAAAATACATTCTCAAGCAGATTAAGCCAATCTAATGTTGTTTTTAAAGATGAAGGTACTCCAAAATCAATCAGACAAAGGTTCCAAGGCTTGGAATTACTAATTATTAATATATGATCAGGAAGCAATCATCAATAATAAGATATATTATTATATACTTATATTTTAGTCGTACTTATAATATTTCTTTCACCGTTAGCCTAAACCCTACGCTAACCTAACTCTACGCCCTAACCTAACCTAACCTACACCTTTTTAAAATCCAGTCTATTTTACTTAGTGAACAGTGAACTGAACTAATACTTTATTCTTTCTATCCAGGATAGGTTTCTATTATCAGGTAACAAGGATGAGAAAGGAATGTTGTGGTGGGTACCGGTGTCTTATACAACTCAATCAGAACGACATTTCAACGATACAAAACCAAAGTTATGGTTAGACAAAGTAAAGACTGTCAGTATGTATAACGTTCCTGATTCACAATGGCTGCTTCTTAATCTGAGGAGAACAGGTATGAATATCAAAAGTAGATGATTATTATTTTTTTTAGTTACTTACTTCTTACTTCTTGTGCGTGTATCTGATATCAAGTGATATCAACCACACGGTGTCTCTCATAAACAAGGGCAGCAAGTCGCCAAAAGGTGTTGTTCGACAGTACTCTTTCAAGGGTGCATTTTTCTTTAAGTCTCGCTTTAAGTATCTTTCTAGGAGCATTTTCTGGACCAGGGCATTGCAGAAGGATGTGTTGGAGAGTTTCTTCCTGTTTTTTTTAGTTAAAGGACATTATAATTTTTAAGGTGAGATAAATTTATTAGGGAACTGATGTTTTTTACTATACTTTACTTAATTCCTTCCCCTTCTATTGAGATTAAAGGGCTTCTACAAAATATTACCATCCAATCCTTTTCTGAGCAAAAGCTTTGATCTCACACGCAATTCTTCCTTGCTTCTTTTTCCAAAGACACGAAATAAGAATGATTGAAAAATAGTGCTCTCAAGGGTATTTAGCTTCCATAGGAACATAACTTGTGTACAGGAAATTTACAAAATACTGAACAAAACACTAACGTTAAACTAACACAAAACTATCATGACAAGCAGCAGAGAGAGAAAAGAAAACTGAACAAGTAAAGAAAAGCTATACAAGACACCCATACAAAGTCATATAATAATAATAATAATAGATGCCATGTGAGGAACGGTAAACAATCAATTTATGGACATCACTATTTTTTAGGATGTGAAGAAATGCTTGAAAAAATCCCTTATATGCCATAACCAAGTAAAACATGTTTTTTGTGTGTTCATTTTTTATTTTTAAATTCATACAAATATGTGTATTTAAAAAAAGAATTTATGTTATATAATTAGAGTTAAAAACTGAAAAGGTTTTGTGAATCTTTCAACCAATGATAATAAAAAGCTGATTTTTTAATACAAATTCCTTTGATTTAAAGGTATCCCTTTTCTCCTTTATTTCTTATCTAAGGATGTTATTCGTTTTACTTTATATTTAAATTTGATTCCAAGATTTTCATGTGTATTTTGTGTGTAAATATTTGAGGCGTGTAATATTCATTAACTCAATCTAGTATTATAACAGTTCCTTGTCCTTAATAGGCTACACAGTCTAAAGTATAAATGATACTTAAGAATAAATTAAATTGTTGAACTCAAAATGTGAACTAATTAAACTTTTACATGTTTGTAATTTTCCAACAGGTTTTTACCGAGTGAACTACGACAGAGATAACTGGGCAATGTTGACGGCTGATTATCATCGGCTTCCAGAGATAATTCGAGCTCAACTTCTAAACGATGCTTTAAGCTTAGCTCGAGCAGGTTTTACAAAGTATACGATTGCTTTGAATCTGACAAGACAAATAAGTAATGATGAATCTTACTTTGCTTGGGCGTCTGTGAAGGAAGAGTTCACTTTTATACATGATATGCTCATACATACGCCTGCTTTTATAACCTACAGTGTAAGTTGTTAAATGATAAACTTTAAGTACTTTCTCTCATATATCATAGAGAATGTTTTATGATGAGTTAAAACTTGATATTTTACTGTAATATCTGTTTTCAGCTTCTTTGAGTCCTAAAAAGTATATAAAATGTCTGTTTATCTATATATATTTTTCAGAAAGCTTTTGATTTATTTTGTTCAAAATTAGTAACTAAACTTTTTTGATTTTTAATCAAATAGGAGGTCCTACTACAACAGATGCAACTCAATGTTTGAGTATTGTCATACAAAATAAATAACAAATGATTTACAGTTTTGATATTATTATAGTAATTGTATCTGCTAGGATCTACATAGTTAGTTTGAGTACAATTCTAGCATTGTTTTATTATTTATATTTGTCATCGCGTTTTGTAGTTCCTCCATCTTCGAGACCTACTTTAGTACTGGATTTGATTGTTAATGAATCGTCTATATATACTGGGTGAATAAAAAGTCAAGACCCCCCCCCTCTAATATTTTTCTAAGTAAATATACAGAGATATCCTTTTGGTGGTCGTGCAATCTTAGTAGGAAGTTTCATTTTATGATTTTGAAAATTTTGAGTGTCTCCCAAAAATGGGGGATTTTGGGGGCAACTCAAAAATTTTAAATGTAAACCCCCTTCAAGTGATACCTCATTTTGAAGTGTTTACAAAAACTTAAAGAATGGTGAAAACCAGAGTTGGCTATCTCTTCTCTATCAAAAATGGTAGCCCGTCAAATGTTATTGAAGTCTACACTTACATTAGTTTTCAATAATAACCCAGTTGTTTCAGAGAAAGTAACTTTACCTTGAAAACTAATGTAGTGTAGACTTCAATAACATTTGACGGGCTACCATTTTTGATAGAGAAGAGATAGCCAACTCTGGTTTTCACCATTCTTTAAGTTTTTGTAAACACTTCAAAATGAGGTGTCACTTGAAGGGGGTTTACATTTAAAATGTCTGAGTTGCCCCCAAAATCCCTCATTTTTGGGGGACACTCAAAATTTTCAAAATCATAAAATGAAACTTCCTGCTAAGATTGCACAACCACCAAAAGGATATCTCTGTATATTTACTTAGAAAAATATTAGAGGGGGGGGGGTCTTGACTTTTTATTCACCCAGTATACAGATTTGCCATGACCCCTTCCATCAGGCTCAGCCTCCTGTGTTATTTGCTTTGGTGGAGTTATTAATTTTCTTTTCTTTAGCATTCTTAGGTTTTGGAACATTACTTCTGATTAGATTATAAATTTGCTTCTTAACAATATTTTATTTTTATTTTTTAAATTTCCGTATTTTCCGTTATATTTAAACGCCTTCCTTTGTTCCTTCATAGAATCTTTCTTTATATAAAACTGACTTAAAATCAGATTTTAAATTCATTGTTAACCCGCACCGTCATAAATTATCTAAAGTAATAAATAAAATCATCAAAAGTAAGATATTTCTTTACAACAGCCAAAGCCTAAAAATAGTTTGGAACTCATTAACAAGATAACAGATATTAATAAAAAACATAGTTATTTAATGATATATTAATTATACATTAGCATCATTTGACATTGTGACTTTATACACAAATATACCAGTGAATGAAACCATTGAAAGTTTGAAAGATAATCCGACATGAAATTCTTACCTCAATAGTGAAGCTATTAATGAATTGACTAATCATATGGTACCATAATTATTTTCAATTTAATGGAATTACTACTCTAGAAAAAATGGGATCACCACTCTCCGGAATTTCATCTGAAATTTACTTAAAATATTTCGAGAGATATATTTGTATTGAGTGTTAAGGGAGTTTTCAAGGCCAGTGGGGCATTGTCCTGATGGAATTTCTAAATAAAAATAGGCCTAGGTGTTAACCAGGGACTCCTAAGAATGTCCATGTAAAATTTCAGCTCAATGGGTCCAGTAGTTTTTATGTGATTGAGTAACACACACACACACACCATTAGATTTTTATATAATAGTATAGATTACAGATATGTTGACGATACAATCTGTTTATTTATGGTAATAGCAGACAATTTGAAAACTTCAAAAAAAACTTACAGTATCCAACCAAAAATACAATTCCCACTGGAAATAGAAACACAAAACTGAGTCAATTTTCTGGATATCTGTGTATCAAAACATAATAACAGCATTAATTTCAATGTACACCGAAAGCCCACAACAACAGATATATTCATTCCACTTTATATAATCCACATTTCCAGCATACCACAGTTTTACATGCCGTTTTTGAAGAATTCAATTGAATGCAGAAAATTTCAATAAAGAGTAGAAATAATTAAATACAGTTAATTTTGTTTTCCTAGTTATGTCATGAAATAATGTTTTTAACCACGATTAATTCCGAATTTAAGGAATTTATGTCACATTTATAATGAATTGCTGTAGGTTTCAATGATCCTGCACATAAAAAGTTATCAATTTTGGGATCTAAACTTTGAAAATATTAGACTTATTGGAGATTATCTATCAAGTTCATGATTAACTCAGTGTAAAAACCTTTTTAAAGATACTTTATAATCTGAAACCTTTATGGGTTCATAATATTTGGTAGATCACATAGATAATTTTCCAGGTGTTTTGGTAACTTCCTAATTCTACATTGAGGAAGTGAACAATCAGAAGGAATCTCTATCTCAACTGTTTCTGCTATTCTTACACTTTCTTCCCAAATATCTTTGAATCCTATTTCTCAATCCTCCAATTCCTTGAAGTTCGCTTGGGTAACCTTGACTAAACTAACAGCATTGACAAGGTTACATTTTTTCCTTCAAAAAATCAGATAAAGACTTGTATTCTTTTAAAATAACGAGAACAAACACAAATGGAAAACAAAGTTAAAATTTATCTTAACTAATGTTTGGAGTTTTCTTTTTTTAACCGATGTTGAAGTAACTAAAATAGCGGTAATAGTTTTTTTACTACCAATCAAGAAGTATACTGGTAAGCGCATAAGGTGTCATTTAATTTTCACAGCTTTGTAATTTAATTCCCATTTTTTTATTGGAAATTGATAAAGCATTGATGGATAACTGATCCACTTATGAAATCAACAGACACTGCAATGTAGCAGTGTCAGTCTGTATCTGTAGCTGAAATCAGTCCTTTAATACTGCTACAATTAGTTATAATCTATGATTCATACACTCTTTGCATTTAAAAGGTGTTGTAGACCATGACATGAACCACTCATCACCGAAGTGCTATCGTACGTTTTAGCAACACAAAAACTCAACAGAGGATTTAACCAATATTTCTTTCATGTAATGAAATAAAGACAGGGTATCTATCTGGGTTGCATAAAAGATTCCAAAGAATTATTTATTCCCTATACAGTAGAACCCCTCTAATCCACCCTCGGCTGGTCCGTCGCTTCGGTTAATCCGACCGTGCTCGAGCTCGCGAGCTTGTGTCGACTTGTCAATGACCATTGTTTACAGTTTGTTATCGCTTGCCCGCTTCAGTACTGTGTCTTCTCTCGTGTTGTTTCTATTGATTTGTCATAGTACTTGCTAGACTCATTGTATGTACAGTTGTTTGTTTCCAACATGTCAGGAAGAAACGTAAACACGTTACTGTAAACTTTAACTTGTGACTTTTTTAAGTTTATATATCACTTATTTTACTGTAAAAAAGTGTCTTTATATAATATGTAATAATATTGACTTTTTTCGGATAATCCGACCTTTTTTGTGTTCCGACCATGACCCCAGTCCCGAAGGTGACAGATTAGAGGGGTTCTACTGTATTAGTAACTGCATTACACATTATCGAAGCATTAATAATATACTGTCCAGTGTAACAACTGTTTACTTTTCCCCAACTTGAAATTTGTGATAACATTTAGGTCAGCAAGATAAATCCACTGTGGAGTATCATTAAAATATAGCTTAGTTTAGTTTTAGTTTTTATACGTTATGAGAGTAGTATTTCATAAATTAGCTTTAAATACAATAAGCTCGCGACTATCTAGCCTATGGTGATGGTCGGTCAGGTTGGCTGATTACACTGAATGTTGAGGTTAAATCACTTCCTTTGAAATAACACCCAAACTAAACATTAGTAACATTTCATGACATATTTAAATATGTGTTTATAGAATTTGATAAAATAATAAAAGATTAATATAACAAAGATTACATATATTGGGTAAAATATTACTTGTACGTTTTTTTAGCAAACAGTTGTAAAATTACACACATGATCATAAACAAAATAAGAATACACCAATAAGGACTGTAAAGCGCATAAACCACCAGTCGTTTGAGATATCTTCTACTTAGTGAGCGTTGTAAAATAATCGAGCTGTAATTTTCTGGTACAGATGAGAGAAAAATTGTTGCTCACGTAAATACAGATATTTATGAAAGCAATTCGAAAGGCAAGCATATGTAAAACTACTCATAAAACATGTGCTTTGGGTATTTTGTCTATATTTTATAAGTCTTATGGTTGAAAAGTATTATCAATTATTTTATAGACTAAAATTTTGTATCGAAATTAATATTATTTACACCACAGTCCTGGCTGGATAGTCATGAGTCTATTGTATTGCTTAATCTAAAATATATGAAATTCTATTTTTACTATTATATTTTACAGATTTATCTTCAAAATCTCTTGAGGTTATCGAATTATAACTATACTCTAATCTCGGCCAGTTTACCCAATGATCTCATTGAACGACTACACAAAGGGAACATGATCGCTCTAGCGTGCAAGTTAGAGTTTCCTCCAATCGTCTCACAAATCCATGACATGGTCGGTGATTGGATAGCACATAAAAATGAACCCAAGTAAGTCTATTATATTATGTTGTGTAACTTTAACAGAAGTAATAGTCTTCTGATGTGTGGTTTATACACGTGGTAAAAGAAGTATGTTCATCAGTACCAGAAATAGTTTAAATTACTTACTATAATCATGTTGTTAGAAGCAATGTTGAAAGTGTTCTCCGCCAGTCTCTAGGTATTTCTTTACATACTCAACCGTGTTTTTAAAGACATATTATGAAATAATAATTTATAAAAATTACATAATTAAGTTTTAATGTAAATACAAGATAATGAAATGAAATGAATGAAATGAAATGAAAAAATGCTTTATTTCGCAACAAAAATATTCCATTACAATATTTGTTAAATTTTATATTACTAAACTTGTTCCAAACCATAAACTTAAAATATTTATAATTGCATTTTTATACATATTTATAATTACAAGATAATTATTATAATAATTATTATGTTGCCAGAATATTTATACAACTGTATAATAATGCTATCGCTTAAAATAACATAACGGGTGTTTATAAAGTCCATTACCACTTTCAACATAAACACACTTCATTAAATGTAATGTATACATATAAGTAGAATGAAATAATATGTTTCAATGTGGTGATCTTGTAAGTCCAAACACAAGTCCTGTCGTTTTTCTGTATCTTGAAAAATATCTGGCGTAATTTCTCCTGCAGCTGTATAAATTCGATTTCTCAATTGTTCGCAGCTGTTTATTTTTACTGAGTACACTTTAAACTTTATAAATCCCTAAAGGAAAAATCCATTAGGGTTAAATCGAGTGATTAAAGAGACCAAAACCTCAGAGTTACATGGCCAATTGATCTCCCTGAAAAAGTATCATTTAGTAATCGGGAAGAATTGTTGCAAAGTGTGGTGGTGCTTCATTCTAGTTGATACAAAACTAAATCAAAAATACCATCCTGTACTATTTGGGGCTCCAAAAGATATGCAGCATGTCAAGATAAATGATGCTGCTTATTATTTGCTTATTAAAATGATCCATACATTTTTGATTTGGTAATTCCCATCCAGTCATTGACCTTGGGAGAGTTATGGTCTTACTTTTATAACAAATTCGGCTGCTCCTCTGCCAATGGACAACTTGAATATGATAAACTCACTTCTTCAATTTGTACCACAATGTTTTCCTGACAGAGGTACGAGGAATATCCAGCTCCCTTCTGTGTCTGGTGGTAAATACTTTAGGGCTACAATCGATAACTTCCTCAATGAGTTAGTGAAAGTGGAGGCCTTCCATCACTACCTTTTTTCTTAAATTTATTTACAATCTTTAATTGTGTGTCTATTATGAACTGGTTTATGAAATTTTCTAGTAAAATCTTGTTCCTGCTGTAAAAATAAATTTTAACACCTTGCAATTAAAACTGAAGGCTTGAATTTATTTATTTAATACTTTAAATTTTATATTGGGAAGAATTTACTTTATCCAAGAAGTTAATTTACCTTAAATTTTCAGGCGCCAGCTTGTGAGAAAAGTAGAAATATATATATATATATATTTATTTCCCTCTTTTCTTGGGTCATGAATTTTGGGAAAATGTACTCATATATGAGTATTATTATATCCACTTTTTAAACCTAAAAGTGGATTTAATAAGTAGATATTTAAGTAGTAAAATCTATATTTAAGCATAAATAACAAGATTATAAACAATACCCAATTATTGTTATTAAGTTAGCTAGGCTAAATTAGTGTTTTAATTTACTATTAATGATCATAAAAAACTTCGTAAAATCACTTGAACTCAGGGCAACCTCAGAATGGATATGGCCACAAAAAACTTAATATAAATTTTTGGTCCATTACACAACTTTCTTTAAGCTGTTTTGTGAGCAGGTAAAAACTGCTCTTTTGGTAGCTTGGTTTGTGGAATAACACTCGTCACTAAACATATCCAGCAGTGATCTGAGTTGGTTTGCCATACCTCTAATGGATATTAGCTAATAATTATGATTGTTGATTTCAATCTTTAAGTTCGCCACAGTGTGCTCATAATTGTATTAAATTATGATTGTGTTTCAGAGTTGATCCATCCTTAAAATCAGCTGTTTATTGTGCTGCAGTAGCCAATAGCAACGTATCGGTTTGGGAACACTTCTGGAAAGAATACATGAACGGCAGTATAGCGACTGACAAAGTATTAATATTGGAGGCTCTAGGATGCTCTAAAGATGAAGTGATTTTATCTAGGTAAACTAATATTTAGTAAATTATTTATTGTTATACATCAAATGGCAGGGGTTTTATTGTTTAAAAAGTAAACAATCAACTATGGGGTGTAACTACATACAAATAATAATACTACTATCAAAATTTCATCAATTTTTATATTTTCAGGTATTTACAAAAGATACTGGCTCCAAATTCAGGAATCAGGAAACAAGACGGTTCTATCGTGTTCAATGCTGTTGCAGAAAACAAATATGGCTACCACCTTGCTTTTGAGTTTCTCTCAAATAACTGGCATGACATTCAACAGTAGTAAGTTTCATGTACAATAAATAAAATTAAATATAATTTCATTTAAAATTTTATATTTATGTAGAAATATTATATTTGACACTCCTCACTATTAATATATTTTTGTTTCAGTTTTGGCTCTGGATTCGGTCAAGTTTCTAAAATGGTCGGTTCTTTATCCAAGTTCTTCAACACTCAAGAACAATTGGAAAAGGTAATAAACTTTTAAGGTTCTTGTTTCGTTTTACAAAACTAAAAGTAATACTTTGTAGCTATTTTTAAACACAGTTGTGGGAGTTTACTCGTGTCTATATTACCAGACTTTGGTAATACTCTTAACCCATTGCGGGCGGAATAAAACTGTGCCGCGTGGCACCCAGCAGCCGGAGTTATTTTGCCAGCACTACGCGCATCTTTGCGGGCGAAATACATTGCGTTCACGTCCTTTTCACATATTGGTATTCTAACTAAGCTATATCTTTTTTTATAAATGTAAACAACTATAATGAGTAAAACTAAACTTTAAATCATCATCTTGGTCTGAAGGTTCAACCACTTGTAGCTCGTCGAAAGCTTTGCACAACACTGGATTATGCACGAGCAGACGGGGACAAACACGAACTATTAGTAACTCATTCCCATCCAAAAACGAAGGATCAGTATCACTATCACTGCCACTACCACTTTCTAATAATAACCTATCAAGTTCTGATAAACGTAAGTTGTGTAACAAACTTGAATTTAATTTAATTTTGGTAAAAACACGAGGGTCAATTTAGAAGAAACTACTTAATTTTACGAGATAGGCGTCATCTTGGACGCCATCTTGCAAATATGTAATTCTACCTATTTTCTACAATTACTTATCTTGCATTTTGTTCTATTTAAATTAGAATTGATTTTACTTTTATTAAAGGGTAGGGATCAATCTCTGGTCTGTACTTACGAGATGCTTCAGTGACACGGGATAGTGGTCTATACACAATGAATTCAACCGGCCATAATTTGTCAATTGAAATATTTCCTTTTTTATTATTATTTCTTTGTTAACGTTCAACATACTAAAAATGAATATCTTCTAGTTTCTAGGTTTGTGACAATAAATAGAAATCTTAAGTTAACATGTTTTAGACATTAAAAAAAATGATATGTAAAGTTCTCAATACTGTTCATATATTTTGTTCTTGTTTTCGATTACTCATTACTTCCAAATTAAAAAACTTTGTTTATGTCTACTCACGTGATATCATTTCAACCACTATTATCTCACAAACATTTATTTCAAAGTCACTTTAACTACAATTACTTGAAGCACTCCATGACTAACGCAGGGCTTGCGTCTTTCTCGTCTGACTTCCCTCTCAAGACTGTGTGTAGCCAAGCGTCATTCTTCCTTCCGGTGACGCTAACGCAAAGCATCATGGGGTACATGTCACGTGATAATTCCGTTTTGACGGAGACCCGTATTTTTTAAGTTGCTTTGCCTTTCTCAATATTATCCTAGAGGGGTATCGTTTATTCGATAAACACACACATTTTGAGTTCAAACCTTTTTCACTGTATTTGTTTCTTATTTGAATACATTTCAACGTTCTTATATTTATTATTTATTATTGATTATTTATTATTGATTATTGGTTGGAGAATGTCCCATGCTTACAGTTGTCACCCATCTCACCAACAAAACATAACAGACCGGCACACTCATTCACCCGCAATGGGTTAACTCTCGTCAAGATGAAGGTGTATTGGCTGCCTAGTTATAGAGGACTTGAGGGTAAGATAAACAAGGAATGGGTCTCATACTCCACTCATTGGTCTAAAACCTCCTGCTTATGGGATAAACAACTCTGTAACAAGAAAACTAGTAATGTCATCCCCCAAACAGATGGAAGGAAACAAGGAGAATAGTAAAGTGTGTTTGAGAATTGCATGATGGCTAATAAAGTACTTAAATGAGAAGACATGAACCTTTTACCCTCTAAAATACTAGAAAAACCTTAAAAATTAAATATTGAACAATTTGGGACAGATATAAAAAGAGGATTTTTATAAATCAGCAAGAGCCTTGTTTCAAGGTTTAAAAAGTTGACGTCACTCCCTGACATTTGTTATGGTGCTCAATTTTAGTTCTGCTCATTGTACAGTTTGTAAGTGGCGTATGTATATTTCCCTGCAATTTAACTCTTATGGATAATAATTTAATTTTTTATCCAATTTGACTAGTTTGATAATATTAGTTAAAAAACAGCATTGTTTTAGGAAGTCGATTTCTATTACCGTGTTCATTTATTGTAAGTTAACCTCTCAGGATTTCTCTTGTAGAGAATACAGTTGTGGTAATCCCGACATATGCTAACTGGTTCTATGCCTTACTTCATTTAATCTTTTGTTAGATCTCTCTTTCATCAATCCTATCAGTTCTCTTTTTTTATTCAATGGTTATGTATTTGTTCTGTCAAAATGTTTTTTATATATTTATTTTTTATTTTCTAGGGTAAACAATTTTTTCCCCCATATAAACATATTATTCAGAATATGAACATGTGAACTAGTAGTTACAAACATTCAAAATTAATTGACAAACATTTATGAAATAAAAACCCACTTGTAGCGTCTTATTTCCTAACTAACCTAAACCTATTTGTAGTGTCTCACTTCCTAGCCTAACCAACTTGTAGTGTCTCACTTCCTAACCTAACCTACTTGTAGTGTCTCACTTCCTAACCTAACCTATTTGTAGTGTTTCACTTCCTAACCTAACCTACTTGTAGTGACTCACTTCCTAACCTAACCTACTTATAGTGTCTCACTTCCTCACCTAACCATTCCTAAACATATTTCATATTTCTGTATTACCATATTTATAATTAAAAAATGTACCATTACTTATAATTGCTTTTGTTAAAGCTACTCTTCCTTCAGTCGACCCACTTGAATGACTTGGGGTCAACCAGTCTCAAGATGCGACAAACCATTGAACACGTTAGAACAAACTATGAATGGTTTCAATCACACTACCACGAAATCAAATTGTGGCTTGAATCTGCAGCAGTTTCGTTTTAAAACAATGTATTTTATAATTTAATAAAGAAATTTGGCAAATCGTGTAGTTATTGTAGTAAATTATATCATTCTGTGGTCAGATGTACCCAGATCTTTGACCTCTAAATATCTAGAAGAACTGAGTCGATTGGATTGTTAGAAAGTAGAGGAAGTAAGGAATACAATTTTTTTTTGCTCTAGTGCTTTGACCAAGCATTTCGTTCCGTCTTAGTGTGCATGCCACTTTAAAAACATTTGCTAAAGTTTATTTCTCTTTTTAAACAAAGATATTCTTGTTGTAATTAAAGATTTACACTTTCTAGGAATGTGTATAGGTTTACGAAACAAGAAGCAAAAAATAGATGGTTTATTAATTTTAAAAAAGTGTTACATAAACTACTGGGAATATCTGTTTTGTTATTTTAAACATAATGGAAATAATGAGATGATTATTTAATTCCACAAAACAGCTTTAATTGCGACATATGTTTCGCCGTTAGGCATTTTCAAGCAACTAAATTGAAAAACAAAACAAGTTTTGTTTTTCAATTTAGTTGCTTTGAAAATGCCTAACGGCGAAACATATGTCACAATTAAAGCTGTTTTGTGGAATTAAATAATCATCTCATTATTTCCATAATCATGGAATTCCATCATGTACCGACTGTTGTAACATTAAATTTTAAACATATTTTATAAAAAGACAAACATTTTTTACAATCAAGCAAGTCTACAGGATGTAGTACACTAAACCGAAAAAGATAATAATAGACATTGTTGAATTCCTTTATAGGTAATAAGGTAACGTTTAATGAATTCTATTCAATGGAAGAAGAACGAACTATGCTTAAGACCTTACTTAAAGTATTGAACGATAAGATATATTTCAATGAAAGAATATGGACATTATGTAAAGTTTTTAAAAACATGGATTTTAATGGATTTCAGTAATAGTTATAAATTAAACCTAACGAATCATATGTGTTTGTTATGGGAAAAATATTGACATAGAGGGTTTTTAAAACATAAAGATAATTTAGTTTGCACTGTTTACATGTAGTTATCAATGAGTGAAACAGATTAATTTATGTAATGAATATCCTTTAATAATGGTTTATTATTCTCATTTTACTATCTTACAGTACTTCCCCACCAGCCTTGCTTCTTCCCTCCATTAGCCAGCTCCTCCCCCCCCCCCCATAATGTATTTAAGATTTTATTTTTTTTTTTTTTAATAATATAGAAATGGTTGTCAGGTGAAGGCATTTTCATTTATATTTTACACTAATGTAAATATGAACCTAAAAATATCATAAAATAAATTTTGAACTTGTAAATTTTAAGCCACCATTTTGTTTTTGCATATCATTTATTTATTTTTATGGCCATAGACAAAAACAATTGCATAGCCATAGTCAATTTAAAATATTACACAAATAATACAACAAATAAATCAACAAAAACTGTTCAATAGTCGGTCAATACACACTAGGAAAAACACAAAACAACATTTCACAAAATAATTCCAATAATCAATTAAACAAAAAACAACAAAATAGTGATACAAAAGTAAATAATATTAAAGTACATAATTATTCAGACACATTTAAATATATTTACAACAATATAATCAGGTCTTATATATAAATTTAGATACAAAGGAGAGAAAGAGACCACATCCATCATATCATGGGCTCGGCATACAGTGTACAAACTCCTCCTCAGAGTAAAAAGATAAGTTGTCTAAGGCTGTTTTTAAATGGAACAATCCTGATGGTTTTTAATGCTCAGTGGGGGCTTATTTATCAGTCTAGCACCAGCCTGTGAAGAAAGTTTGCTATATGAATTCAATCTATAGTATCCAGCGCGATATTTACTAGATTGTCTGCTACTATAGCTATGTATATTTTTATTTTGGATTTGCTCACATTTGAACCTGTAGTAGAGTATCACCACAAGTATATATAATTTATCTAGCATCATTTCTATAAACTAAATTGAAATGAAAACACCAATTTTAATATTTCTGATTGGGAGAGTAACTTTATATTTTTTTAGTAACTTGTCACTACCACCTAATGGAACTATTACATTTATTTTATTTAACTGCCAAATACAGAATTGTAACTGTAATAAATTAGCTTTGTAAAACATAAAGCAGATTTATTTATTTTCACTGTATTCTAGTAGGTGCTGCTACTTGGCAGTATTAATTTTAAACTTTGTTATCAACATATTTTCGAAGTTTTGTTGTAAAGTGCTGCGACCTAAGACTAAATTTAGAATTAGACAAATTTGATTTTAGCTGGCAATGATTTGTGGGTTAGAATGAAAATAAAATAAATTGATTTGATATTCAACATTTCAATTAATATGGTTTCCATTCGCTTCGCGTGTGCAATGATTTGATTCGATTCTATTGGGACTTGATATTTTAATGTTCGTTTTTATGAGAAAATTAAAACCCAGAACTAAGAAATGAGCACTGATCATGACTTCCAGAAAATGTTCGTGATGGTTCAAATTCAAAATGATATAATTTTTGTTCGCTTTTCTTCAAATTTGGCACAAATACATTTTTATTCGGTTAAGTAATTGAAAATTTGTTGGTACATTTAAAAAATTGTGACTTAAATACGAGTTCTTTGAGAAATAATTTTTATAAAGTGGCGTAAAAACAAAGTTTGGATTGCCAATAAAACATAACTTTTAATATTAAAATTAGAATACACTAACTCTTTATACAAACAAAAGAACACGTGTGCGCATGACGAAGCTTCGGCACTCATTTCCTGTTACCTCACCATACCTCTCCCATGTGTCTCTTTTTCAGGGTCTGTAAGTAAAACCAAGTGCCCTTATAATTTCACACGCTTGTCTGTCCGTCTATCTGTAAGTCGCAACCAGTCTACACAGACAAGACGATAAATCCTATATATTTCAAACTTTGCATTTATATTCTTTGTATTGTCCAACATATAGGAAAAATATAGCGGTAACAAAAATGACCTTGAGGTGCTTATCGAATTAAAAAATGTTATTTTTGGAATTATGTGTGGGGTATCAAATAAAACTAGAAGTTATTCTGATTATAAATATATTTCACGAAATAAATCAATATGTTGGTGCCAGGCCAAATTTAAAGTGTCGGTTATCATACCTCTCCCCCTCAAATCTGAAAAATTTAGATTTGAAATAAATTACAATGCGAAATCATACACCGGTATTATAGTTTTCGTGCATGACGAATACAAATTTAACCACACCAATGAGATATGTATAGTATATTTTTAAGCAGTTTATATGATATTTGAAACAAACAATTTATTAGCGATTAAAAGATGGATTACATTTTCATTGATTTTTTATTTGGGTCCGTAGGTAAAACCAAAGATACTTATAATTCTATGCGCGTGTCTGTCTGTAAGTCGCAACCCGACGATAAATTTCAAAGTTTTCATTTATGTTCTTTGCATTGCCCCACTTATAGGAAAAATATAGTAGTAACAAAACAATTACCTTGGAGATGTTAAGGGACAAAAGTAAAGATATGAAAAATTCAAATAAAACTAGAAGTTATTCTAATTACGAATATGAATGTTTATTTGATGTCAAAAATTAATATATTGGCGTTAGTGTAAATTTAAAGTGTCATTTGTTATGTCCTTCCCTTCTCTATATATATAAAAAAAAAACTTTATTTATTATTACTTCGGACTTGGGACTCGCGTTGGGGGAGGGGAGCCGTTAGCACACTGTTGTCAATTTTATAGGACAAGTGTTTTGGCGAGACTGGAAACTTTCTCCCTGTTTGGGAAATGTGACAACATGGCAGGATTGTAAACTCGCAAGCCACCCTCTAATTGGTCGGAGAGCGGGCGAGCCTCTGATGTCCTGCTACCCCGTAAAGGAGGTCAAGTCCGAAGCATTAATAAAGTATAACTAGAACAAGGCGTTACCTACAAATATGGAAAAAAAAGAAAAAAAAAAAAAAAAAAAAAAAAAAAAAACCTGGATTTAAAATTAATTTCAGTGGGAAATCATACATTATAGTTTTTTATATGACTAATACAATTTAACCACACAATAAGAAATGTGTAGCGTATTAGTGTCAAAATCTATTTTTGTGAGATGTGAAACAACATATTCAATAGCCATTAAAAAGTTGATTGCATTTTAATAGATTTGTCTTTATTAGGGTCTGTAGGTAAAACTAAAAATCCTTATAATTTTCGCGTACGTCTGTCTGTGTTATTTTTATACAGTGGAAGACTTTTAAAGCGGCAGTTTAAATTGTACAGACATGCGCATGTAATTATAAGAGTCTTTGGTTTTATATAATATGAAGCTTAATAAAGAGAAATCAATGAAAATGCAATCAATGGCTATTGAATATGTTGTCTCACATCTCACAAAAATAGATTTTGACACTTATAAGCTACGCATTTCTCATTGTGTGGTTAAATTAAGTTGTATTCGTCATACAAAAACTATAATATATGATTTCGCACTGCAATTTAACTTTAAACCTAAATATGGTTTTTTCCAGATTTGTAGGACACACTGTGTTCAGGGGGGGGGGGTGTTGACATGATATCAGACACTTTAAATTTGAGGTAGGGCTAACATATTAATTTTTCCCTAAATTAAACATATATATTCGTAATCAAAATAACTTGTAGTTTTATTTGATACATCCACACAGAAAAAAATTAAAATCGATAGTTTTTGTCCCTTAACTACACCTAGGTCATTTTTTGTTACCACTATATTTTTCTTATATGTGGAAGAATACAAAGAATATAAATACAAAGTTTGAAATATATAGGATTTTATCGTCTTGTCTGTGTAGAGGGGTTGTAACTTACAGACTTACAAGCATGAAATTATAAGGTCCTTAGTTTTTCTTATATTGTGAATCATAAAAGTAATAAATATTAACATATGATTCCTACAATGGTTTTATATTGGTCTTGTTGGCCCATGGGGGGGGGGGGAGGGAAGGCTTAGCTGAATCTACCCTGGATGAAATAATCCCACTTTCGTCTCTGTATATCATCGTATCAACTGTTAATATCTTTAGTTTATTTTACTTTTCTACCAAACTAATTACAATTTGCGCTAAGTATTTGTTTAAAAACAAAAAACCTTAAAGTTATAACCTAAACTATCCTGACCTAATCTAAAATAACCTAAACTAAACTAAACTAACCTAACCTAAAATAACCTAACCTAACCTAAAATAATCTAACCTAACCCTACTAACCTAACCTAAAATAACCTAACCTAACCCTACTAACCTAACCTAAAATAACCTAACCTAACCCTACTAACCTAACCTAAAATAACCTCACCAAACTAATTACAATTTGCGCTAAGTATTTGTTTATTGTTGTTTAAAAACAAAAAACCTTAAAGTTATAACCTAAACTATCCTGACCTAATCTAAAATAACCTAAACTAAACTAAACTAACCTAACCTAAAATAACCTAACCTAACCTAAAATAACCTAACCTAACCCTACTAACCTAACCTAACCCTACTAACCTAACCTTGCCTAACCTAAAATAACCTAACCAAACTAATTACAATTTGCGCTAAGTATTTGTTTATTGTTGTTTAAAAACAAAAAACCTTAAAGTTATAACCTAAACTATCCTAACCTAATCTAAAATAACCTAAACTAAACTAACCTAACCTAACATAACCTAAAATAACCTAACCTAACCCTACTAACCTAATCTAACCTAACCTAAAATAACCTGACCTAAACTAAACTAACCTAACCTAAAATAACCTAACCTAACCCTACTAACCTAACCTAAAATAACCTGACCTAAACTAAACTAACCTAACCTAATCTAAAATAACATAACCTAACCCTACTAACCTAGCCTAACCTAACCTAAAATAACTTGACCTAAACTAAACTAACCTAACCTAATCTAAAATAACCTAACCTAACCTAAAATAACCTAACCTAACCCTACTAACCTAACCTAACCTAACCTAAAGTAACCTGACCTAAACTAAACTAACCTAACCTAACCTAAAATAACCTAACCTAACCCTACTAACTTAACCTAAAATAACCTGACCTAATCTAAAATAACCTAAACTAAACTAAACTAATCTAACCTAAAATAATCTAACCTAACCTAACCTAATCCTTTAAATACTCTAATGGCGTTAAGGTCTGAAAAGAACAATAATTTGTCAAGAAAGACTTGATAGGAAATGAAAGAGAGAGATCTAACCTAAGACTACACGACAAAACGTTGTAGATTCAGCTAAATTACCTCGGAATTGACAATAGCGTACTAACTAAAACTCTGAGGTTTAACAAAATGAAATGTGCCTCAAATACGTTGTTTCTTTTGAAACTACAAATATTTTATAGATATGTGAACTTTGAACAATTCAATGTTAGGCAAACTCGTGTCAGGTCATCTTGGGTGTGTTTATAGCGATGCAGTTGTTGATTGTGACGCACAACGTAAAGGTCAAAGTTCACAACCTTGGTTTTAATAGACAACCTAATTACTTGTTTACAAAATCATCTAATATCATTGATTTACAAATAGCATATTTATTCATTTCTTACACTAATAAAACGTATTAGTAGCTAATTCTCAAAAAATACCGGTACGTTAGTTTAAACACTTTTTTAAATATATAAAATTGTTTTTCAAAAACTGCGTACCGGTACTTTTTATAACAACTACTCAACTGTTTGTTCTGGGGATGGGCGAGTGAGAAAATTTGTAAAATGTTCAACTGTAATGAGCTACACTTTTGAACACTTCAATCACCAAAATGATGAATGCAGTGTCAGTAAGGTTAAGGTTTGTGTGCATCCAAAAACTGATGATGACTTAGTAGTCGATACATCGTCTTGCATTGCACAAATAAAGTATTCATTTAATGATCGCATATTTTAAAGTCATTTCTTGTATCTATAATATAACTGCAGATTTGATAACGTATACAAACTTTTGGTACACCATGTATTTATAAACAAAACAACCCATATAATGCAAATTTTATTATAAAACTTCAATGAAATATACAGCTGTTCTCAGATAAACATTGTACAACAATAATAGGCTCTGGTTTTGCCACTTCACCATCACTGTTCTCTTCGGAAGTTTTAGGTTTCAAAGACACACCTCGATCACGCCATCTCATCTCATCACTGAAAATACAATTAAACTCCGCCAAGCATTGCACAACTATCGTCGGACTCAGCTGATAAAGAGATCTATCATCCGCGTAGTTTCTACCCTTACGGTCATTATCGCGTGTTCTCCTTCCTTCGTCATAATCTCTTTGTTCGTTCAATTCTTCATCTTGAGGATCTTCTGTTCGTAGATTACTTCTACCACCAT